>JAOEHY010032658.1:20322-38666 GCA_025447955.1 Psilopsiagon aurifrons | reverse complement strand
GGGTGGCATGGTTTAGTGGGAGGTGTCCCTGCCCATGGCACGGGAGTTGGAACTGGATGATCTTAAGGTCCTTTCCAACCCTGACTGTTCTAAGATTCTATGACAAGTGCCCTTCCCACAGTGCAGAAAGTGAAGCCTCTGCAGAGGAAGCATTTGCAGGCTCCAGCCAGCTCCAGCACTTGCACAGGACTGGGGTAGCTGTGGCCTTTGCTTTGACCCTGGAATGGATTTGAGTGGGATAAACATGATGATTCAAGCACTCCATCCTCCCTCCCACCAGCCCAGCTCAGGCCCAACCCAGTACCTCATATCAGCTCCAGAGACTCATGAGCAAGATGCAGATGTTGCCAGCACCCACCAGGCACTGACTGCAGCAGCCAAATCCACTCAAATTGTGCTGCAGGTGGATGGAGCCAGGGCTGGAGCAGGGGCCAAGGAGCTGTTCTGCATCCCCAGGCCATATGGCCCAGTGCAGTAGATCCCCCAGCATGCAAGTCCTGAGCCACAGGGGTCTTTTTAATGAGCCTTAATAGTGACTGAGTGGAGGGAGTGAAGGGGAGAGGAATGGAAGGAAAAGGAAGAGAGGGGAGCAACGAAAGAGAGGAGAGGGGAGTGGAGGGGAGGCAGCACCACAGTCCCAAGCTGCACTGGGTCTCCACAGCATGCACCGAGCTCCCTCTGCCGCCAGCCTGCAGCCCTTCCCCATGAAGCCCTTTGAGCAGAGGAAGCCAATGGCTGGGATACAAGAGTTCAAAGTCCAAAGGCACTCGATGGTGTTCCAGGACCGCTGCCTTCCTCCACAGGGTTTACACGTGGGAGGCATGGAGTGACACGAGGTGCAAGCAGGCTGTGGCTGTGGTTACTGTGCATTGTTCACGCATGGAAGGCTGTCCTTCAGTGGGTGCCAGTGCAGCACCCACAGCCCATGGCACAAAGAGAGGGCAGCCGGGAGCTGGGAAAAAACTCCTCCCTCTCCTTCCTCCCAGACTGAAACCAAAACAGCCCAACACCCGCATGCGTGCAGACTGGCCTCGTGTCCTGGGGAGCATCCAGCCGGCAGGAACAAGGAGCCAGGCTGGTATCCCCAAAGCTCCTCCTCATTCCTCACAGGGCCAGGTGGCAGAGGCGCATGGGCTCCATGTTGTCCTTCCCATCGCTGAAGCAGGTGCTGAAGAAAGGGCAGTATCTGTCTGCAGAGACCTGGTGGAAGGTGAAGAGGTGGGACATGTCCCCAGCGTCGAAGAAGGTGACGGTGCCCTCCCGACAGTCCAGGAAGACCCCCACTTTGCGGGGGGGGCGGCGGGGAGTCAGGCGCACCCAGGGGGTGGCGGTGGCACAGTACTCGGTCCTGTTCCGCAGGCGCAGTGTCCAGTAGCCATTCTCTGGGCACAGCTTGACCTTTGCTGCCCGGTCCACAGCCTCGGCGGCCACCCCCAGGTCCCACTTGGTTTTGCCACCCACCCAGACCTCCCAGTAGTGCCGGCCACTATCAAAGGTCTGGGAACTCAGGACGTTGACACACTGGCGGAAGCGCCGGGGGTTGATGGGCACATGCAGCGCTTTACTCCTCTCTGTCACTGCTGTCAGGTCTCTGGAGAAGACCAGGTTGGGGTGGGCTGACTCAGGGTCGAAGGTGAGGGGGGCAGGAGCTGTGGAGACACCCAGCATGGCATTTTACCGGCGGCATATTCCCTCTACAGAGCATCCCCACCATCCAGCTCATCCATCCCTCACACTGATCCACTCACCAGGACAGATGGAGCGCAGCATCCGTCTCCAGAAGATGTACTGCAAGGGACCGCTGTGGCTGTCCTTGTAGTGCTCCAGGTCAAAAGCAGGCTGGGCCTCAACATGCACTGAAGGCCTGGGGCAGAGAGAGCAGCAGTTAAACCTTTGCTCAGAAAGGGAGGGAACAAGGACATGGCAGGGGGGTTGGAACTAGATGACCTTAAGGTCCCTTCCAAGCCTAGCTATTCTATGATTCTATGCTCCCCTACGGCAGTTCTAGTCCTCAACTACTCACAGCCTCAGACAAACCTGAACCTCAGGGTAAGTTCTGCAGCCCCGTGAGCTGTAAGAAGGTAAGAAAGGGCAAAGAGAAACCAAAGCAACCAAAGACTGCGGCACAGCTTTGCTCCTGCCTGCAGCATGCATTGCTCTTGCACCCATTTAAAACCAGCACAGTCAGCCATCCTGACACATATGCTTCCTGAGAAGAACATCCAACGCATGCTGGGCATCAGCCCCCAGCTCGCATAGCACCAGCAGCTCACTGAGCAATCTGTGATGCTTTAAACGCATAAGATAAGATCTGTCTCCCATGTGGTCCCAGCCATGTACAGAGATAAGCTCCTGAAAAGGGAATCTGCTTCTTTCACACCAGACACGTACCTGATATCCAGGCTCTCCACCTGCAGTGAGAAGCAGAGAGAATTAGCAGTCACTGAGTAATTCATGCAGGTGCACAAGTAAGCTCCCTGTCCTGCCTCAGGCTGTCACACAGCACAGAGAGAAGAAACCAACCTATTAGGACCCTTATCCTGGGGAAAACTGCCTGGGCACCGGGACCAAGGCAATTTCACATGGGTGACAGCAAAGGAGTAAGGCTCCTGAGACCCACCACATCCGAGAGATCACTATATCCCTTGTGGCTGAAGCCTTCGGATTCCAAGGGATTGGGCCAATAATCTGGAGGGATGCCAGTGAGTTCAACTTCCAGGTACATCCTATTTCTGTCATTTATGACTCTCCCCATCCCATAATCAGATATTGGAACATCCCTCATCCTCCTGCCAGTGTCAGCCAAGGACACTCACCTCCAGCAATGACACTTCGTCCATCTTGCTCAGGGTGTGCTCTATGCGCTCAATGTCCCTCTGCAGCACTGATACCCCCTCCTCCAGCCCGTGCCTGTCCCTGTGCAGCTGGGCCAGCGACTGCGCTTCCTTCTGGGCCAGCTCTCCCAGCACAGCTCTCTCTTCTTCCTCCAGGATCTGATGAAGGCAGGCAAACTCTGCGCGGATGTTGAAGTTCAGCTCCCCAGACACCTTCTGAGAAGGAAAAGGCAGATGAGTATTGCAGCTAAAACACACAAGCAGGCGCACAGTATGGCTCAGGTGTTACTCTGCTTATAGAATCCTGAGAATTAGTCTCAGACATACTCACAGCTTCCTGGGTGGAGAACAGCAAACAAGGCTGCGGAGCCAAAGGGAAGAAACAAACCAAGCCAAAACAAACCAACCAAAACCAAAGTCCACCAATGGCCTGGTCACCTTAACTAGAAATCCTTGCAGCACACAGCCACAGTGGGCACCCCCAGTCCTCTCCCACACCACCAGGCTTGTGTGTAAGACTGGAGTGCTTTTGCTCTCCTGGAGCTGCAGACTCAACTCTTCAGGTTGGTCAGGATCCATTTTACATCACACCAGACCCCAGGCAGAGCTGGCTGACACTGGTAACTTGTTCTTTTTCTCTGCTGCCTCCATCTCCCAGGGCTGCTGTTTGTATGGAGGTGGGGGAGCTGCACAAACTAGTCTCTGCAGATACGGCTGATAAATCCCATTCAGCTCTTTCAGAGGTCACTTTTTTCAGTTGTTTGGTCAGCCAGTCAGCCTTGTGCTTACTCTGCCTTCTCTATTTGCCAGATCTTAAAGCTTTTAAGCTCTAAGTGCAACCTTAGCCCTCATTATTTTCTCAAGGAATGCTTCCTGAAATGCACATCCCTTTCTTTCAGCAGGAAACCCATCTCCCCCACACTACATCTGAAGCTCCATCAGCCGGCACAACACCCCAGTTTCCCTTTGCTCCAGCAGGTGCTTGTGCTGACACACCAGAACCAAAGGACGTGCATGGCTTCCCTGTTCAGGTCAGCAATTTGCTCCTGTACTCTTGAAACATCTCCTAGTCAGCTCTTCCACTGCAACTGGACATCAGCCACATGTGCTTGTTTGCTAATACTTCACTAATGTCAAAGGTCTATTCCAAATCTGGCAGTGGGATAAAAGTAATGAAACAGTGCAGAGGGATCAGTGACTCCAGTTAGAGGACAGTCTCCCATCAGTTTTATTTCACCTTTGAGATACTTCATTTTTCCTCAAACTCTCCTTCCTTGGCTTTTAATACTTTTATGCCACTCGAGAAGGAACTGCAGACAGCCTGTAGCTGTCCTTGCTTCATTGATCAGTGATAAGTAAGCGCTACTCAAGCCCATAGTGAGCACTCAGGCTTCTCGTATCATCTCAGAGCTTTGCAGTGAATCCAAACACAGTCCTTTAAGCAAGACCATTGCTCTTTCCAGTGCCAGCATCATCACTGACCCAGCTCTTTTGGCTTTGCTGCCACCCCTTTAGACACACAAGAGGATTTTAGAGCTTCCAAGAATTAACCCTCTCCCAAAGTGGCAGCACTACGAGGCCAGAAGAGGCTGCTCAGCTGACAACTTCCACCACTCACCCTATTCAGGCTCTACTTAATGCAGCTCTCCAAAGCCTCCACTGAACATTCAGCAGTGATGGGCTTTGGCCTACATGCAGGGGAGCTTGTTCAGATCCCTACAGAAGTTATCCATCTAGATTTTTACATGAAACTGAGAAAAATTCCAGCTGAAGTGATATCCAGATCCTCTAGGAACATTAACCCAGGGGGTGTACAAAAAGCAGCTATCACAGGGCATTACCATCAGGCCACAGATATCTTCCTGCACCACACGCTTCCTCTGCAAAAAGCTCTCCATCTCCTTCTGACGAGCTTGCAAAGCATTTTCCAGGTGCTTCTGCAGGAACAAGGTAAAGAAGGTGAGGAGACCATTCACTGCTCTGCTGTGATTCAGGAGCAATCCTACGTCCTGAGGCCAGCATTAGAGGGAAGCTGCAACTATAAAGAGTAAGGAGAAGAAAGCACCTGATGCACAGGCTTGAGAACTATGTATGTGTGCATACAGTTAAACAGATTTATTTTTAATAAATAACATTATTATTATTACCCCAGGCTGGGAACTCCAGCCCAGGATATCTGTTTGCTGAAAGTTTAAACCCTGTGTGCTGTGAACTGACCTGTGCAGGGACTGACCCCTCAAGCAGCGCACGCAGCCCTCACCCCCAGCTGCATGGTCCCTATATGAGAAACGAGGCTGCGATGGAAGTCAGGCACGACAGTGAGAGAACAAATGCAAGAGAAGAAAGCATCCGGAGGACAGAGAGCTGGAAAGAAACAAGGAGAGGGAAAGAATCAGGAAGAGACACAGATGTCACTGCACTCGGGGCTGGCAAGGCATGCATGGGGCTCCCTTGCTGGGGAACTGGCTGCAGGAGAAAGGAGTAACAGGCTTATGGTGGCCACACAGGGCCCCTGTGGTACCTGCCCCTTCTTCCAGAGCTGGGCAAACGCCACTCACCCGCATCCTGTGCTGATGCTCCACAGAGCTACAGCGCCGCACCTTCTCCACCAGCCCCGACAGCAGGTAGTGGGTGCGGAAGGTGCGGTTGGGGAACTCGCGGCGGCACTGCGGGCAGGAGGGGACGCGGGTGCCTCTCACCCAGTAGCTCTGGATGCAGGCCTTGCAGAAGTGGTGCATGCAGTCCAGCATGACGGGCTCCCTGAAGAGCTCGCAGCAGATGGCACATGTCAGCTCCTCCCGCAGGCTCCGGTCCTGGCTCCTGCCCGCCATCCCTGCCGGCACACAGGTCCCACCGTTAGTCTGCACCACCCCAAAACCTCTTTCCCCCGGGGCTAGGGAGGACTTTGCCTCTCCTCATCGCTGCGTGCTCCGGGACAGGGCTCGGCCAGCAGATCCGCCCAGCTGCTGCTCCGGGTGTACCCAGCCCTGGAGAGCCCCCAGCGGTGGGAATTCCGGAGGATCCCGGCCGAGGGGCGGGCCCTGCGCCGAACAACTTCGTTTCCTGGTCCTTCAGCAAAGCCACCCCAGGGCCCCACAGCGCAGGCCCGCGTGTTCAAGGCCGCAGGGAAGGGGTCACCCGGCCCAGGTCCTACTTCAGGGCCCGGTGGTGCCGCAGCCGCAGCCGCCCGGCTGTGAGGGGGCGGCCCCGGGCTGGAGAGAGCCCGCTGCACCTCGGGGCCCGGGTCTCGAAGTGCGGGGACCCTGTGCCGTGCCGTGCCGTGCCGTGCCGTGCCCTGCCCGGTCCCGGTCCCGGTCCCGGTCCCGGTCCCGGTCCACGCACACCCCCGTACCTCGATCCCGCGCGCAGCGCTCCCGCAGCCGCCCCAAGGACACCGCCAGCCCCGCCCCGCTCACGGACTGACGTCCCCCCGACCAATCACCGTGCGGGCTCACGGCCCGCCCCTACGCTCATTGGATGGGAGCTGGGGGTGCTTCGACCCGTGATGCGATCACGTGTTCGCTCCAGCACGGGCAGCGGGGCTGCGGCCTCGGCCGCCGCCAGTGGGGGGGATGCGTACGGTACTGCGGGACCCTGCGGTGAACGGCGCTGCACTGCACTGCACTGCGCTGCACTGCACGGCCCTGCGGTGAACGGCGCTGCACTGCACGGCCCTGCGGTGAACGGCGCTGTACTGCGCTGCACTGCGCTGCACTGCACGGCCCTGCGGTGAACGGCGCTGCGCTGCACTGCACTGCACGGCACGGCACGGCACGGCACGGCCCTGCGGTGAACTGCGCTGCAGGGAACTGCTGCACTAAACTGAACTGCACTAAACTGAACTGCACTGCATGGCACTGCACTGCAGTGAACGGCACTGCGCTGCAGTGAACTGTGCTGCACTAAACTGAACTGCGCTGCGTGGCACTACACTGCACTGCAGTGGACTGCACTGAACAGCACTGCACTGCACTAAACTGAACTGCACAGCACAGCACTGCACTGTCCTGTCTGCATCTCCTGCATGGCATGCACTGCCCTGCCTCTGCAGGGCATTGCATTACTCTCATTGTGCTGCCCCTGCACTGCCCTGCCACTGCATTCAGCAAGGAGAGCATAGAAATGGGCAGCAGGGAAAACCCATCCTCTTTGTTCGCTGGCTTCATGGACCTGGGCGAGCTCTACAGCTCTCAGCACCTTCAAGTAGCAGCTCTGACCAAAGTCTCAGGGTCACTGGGGGACAAGGTTTTGCCCTGTAATCACAAGGATTGCAGGCTTGTCAGTAGGTGAAAGGAGGAAGGGTTTCACCCTTCCGTGGTCATCTGATGGTGGGCCCTGAGATGTTGTAGGAAGTGGCAAATAGTGGTGGACATGTGCGACAAATCACAAGAGCTGTCAGTACTGTAAATAATGGGAACAAGCACGAATTGCACAGACTGTGTGTCTCCTAACTGCTGCTAGAACCTGAGCATCCCCCACAGGGTGATGTGCAGGGCACTGTCCATCCCCTGCCTGCCTCCTGCTGCTGCTGCTGTATGTTTTCTCACCATTAGAGCAGTGCAGTTAGGGTTCCACCCATCTTCCTTTGCTTCTCTGAGGGATTTTCTCAGGCTTTCTGTTGCACTGTGCATGCTTGCCTACTGGCATGTGGCCACGGCATCTGCTTGCAGGCATCAGCCTCTCCCTTGTCTCCACCAGCCCTTTGGGGTCACACGCTCAGCTACAGCCCTGCGTTGATGTTTGGACTTGGAGCATCACTGACTACATGAGGAGCAATCTGTCCTGGGGGATGCTGCCCATGGGCATAAAGGAGTGATGAGCTGAAGCTCCTTGTTGCTTACCATTGCAATGCAGAGCCCTGGCTCAGGCAGCTCTGGGGGATTTCCCTGCGGGTTAGGGATGCCCCCAGGGAAAGTCCTGAGGTGGATGAGAAGGGAGGATGTGGGCTGCTGTGAAAGTGCCTTGAGGCCTCTGGGTGGTCAAGCAAGTGGCATCCATGGACACCAACAAGGTCGGGCCATGCCAAAATATGCTGCCAGCCCCAGTGCAGTTATTCTGGAGGCTCTGGACCCCTTGTTGGGGAGAGCTGGACACTGAGGGACAAGAATCACTCACTGGGCAGGAGCTGTCTCCAACAGGCTGAGCCTGCTCCCATTGCTGCCTTTCTTCCCTCTCTACTGCACAACTCAGTGGGATCCCTGTGGGAATGTCACTAGCTGGTGACACCAGGACCTAGGGGATAACACAGGAAACCGGGGATAACTGAACAACCTCTGCTTAGCTGTGATTTAAAGCGGCAAAACCTCACTCCCCACATTTATGGTGCATCTGGTAAGCTGGATCTCACTATGTCGATGGGCTGGGGCTTGCCAAGAGCAGTGACTGCTGCCAGCCCAGCGTGGGTAGTGCCTGTGCAGGAAAGGGGCTGGCATTCCATGGCATCCCCCTGCTGCAAGCCAGCATTGCCTGAGAAATAGCTGGCTTTGAACTCTTGGAGTTTGGATGGGAGCTGAATCATCTCCTTTTGAGAGGGAAGTGGGTTCATCAGCCATGTCCAACCTCTAATCTCCTTGCTTCACCACTGTTTCTCCAGGAGGAGTCACAGGCTATGCACAGACACACATAGACATATGCACAAACCTGCAGGCAAAACATCCAGTGCAAGGCACGCAGCCTGGGGTGAGCCAGGATGCTGCTGCCTGACCTGTTGTAGCTTGCAGCACCAGGGTCCATTATTTGTGCAGCTCTGCATAGAGGTAAAAGCATCAGTAATTGCTTTTCAGAGGAGATCTGGAATGTGCTGTGGAAGGTTATGTTCCCACATCAGCCTGAGCCATCAGTGCTGGGTGATGTCCCTGTGAATCAGCATCTGTGCTGTGTTTAGAGAGCTCATCCCTCCCTGTGGGGCTGGTTGCAGGGCCCAGGGAGGCGACAGCCCCCAGCCTGCACCTCTATGCACCCCAGGGCAGCTGCAGGCCTGTTGTTTGGAGGAGGTCAGTCCCTGTAGCCAGATAAATGAAGCTTCACCCTTAAAGAGCAGAATTTGGGATAGCTCAGGTGATGCTGAGCTTCCTGTTAGCCCCAGCTGGAACCTGGTCCTGCGTACATTGTGCAGTGTGAGCAGCAGGAGCATCTCCTTGCTGTGGCACTGGGATGGGGCTGTGCCAGTGGATACCCTGAGGGCTGCAGGATGCTGCTCTCATGGGAGCAATGCTCTGCACCAGCTAAGTACTGTGGGACACCTCACAGCACCCAAGGGAGTCCTGAACCCCCTGATTTGATTTGATTTTCCCAAATAACTCCTCTTCCTGACAGGACTGATTGCCCATGTAACATTGCTCAGCTCCATCTTTGCAGGCTTGAGATGCAAATGCAGGTTTTGGAGCCAAAGGACGAGCAGCACCATTTTACCACGTTCTGTACTAATCCATCAATCCCAGGAGAAAGTGCTAATGCAGGCAGGGATGTCCTCGTCATGGCCATTTCACTTGCTGGAACACCAGCTACGAGGTCTGAAGCTAACAGTGAGTGGCAGTCACTTCCAGATGAACACATCTCCCATCTGTGGATTGAAAACACACACACCCCAGCGTCCCTGGGTCTCGGATTCTTGTTTAAGTGCTCCTGGCATCTCCTTCCTTTCAGCACTCGCTTCAGTTGGCAGTGTAATGTTTTTGTTTCTTTATTTAGCATATTCCTCTTGGGAGGCTCCAAGCTCTGGGCTGGGACCTGAGAACACTGTGTTTGGAGAGCCCGATTATGTGCTGGGGAGATGAAGGATAACGTGGATCTGGAAGGGTCTGGCTGAAAGCTCATGGATTGGGTCCAAACCCTTTGCAGTTCTCTGCTCCATGCACTAAACATATATTCTTGGAGATGGGTGCCAGGAGGCACTCTTTGGCTTCAGAGAAGGAGGGGGAGGATGCTGGACCCACTGCACTTCCCACTTCATCTGCAGTATTGGTCCCTTGTGTAATCTCTCCAAAAGTGGGCAAGAAAGCTCAAGAGGGCTTTAGAGGCTTTGGATTTTGATTTCCCTGTTTCAGTTTGGTTTGAGTACAAATACAGACCGAGGACTTTGATCCCTCTGGATCACACTCTGCTTGAGCAGCGCCTGGCCATGAGACAGGGTAGGGGACAGAGGTGTGAATTGGGGCTGGAGCCCCAATGGGGAGGTGCTGGGCAGCCCCTCAACAGTGACTCCTGTGCTCGCTGGTCTGAGCCCCTTTGCACCCACAGCCTGTCCCCTGCAAAGTGGACCTGGAGGCAGGGATCCTCCAGCCACAGACACTGGGGTGAGGTGGTGGATTTAATGTGTCTGTAAGGGAACAAAGAGCAGCAGCACGTGGCAATTCCCAGCTCAGCTGCCTGCTGGGGTTTGACAGCCCACATGTGGGAGTTTGTTTTAAACACAGTTGAAAGACTTATCAGTCCTATCCTCTGTTCTTGCCCTGGAACCTGTCGGTGGTCCTTAGTTCCATGTCTCAGACACTGAGCTGAATTAAATCTGTTCTCTTCCATGTGCTCATCCAGACAAACCCCAGAGGAATGACCCTCTGGGGCTGAGCCTGGAGCCAGCCCTTCCCACTGCCCACAGCATTCCTGGCCAGGAGGGAGTGCAGTGCTGCTGGGCCGGGAGAGATCTCCAGACTCCTGCCTGCACTCCAGGAGGCTTCGCCTCAGTGGGCTCCTTCCAGCTCTCTCCTGCACTGAGACCAGGAGAGAGGAAGAAATGGAAAGGGAAAGCAGCAATCGGGAAGAAAAAGGCAAAAGAAGAAAGGATGAGGTGACTCAAGGTAACGGCTGCATCACTGTTAATGAATATTATGCATCCCTCTATGACCTTAGCTGCAGGGACATGGTTTAAAGACTTCGGTTAGAAAAGTGAGCAGGAAATGAAGCAATGCTCCAAGATACGATATCTTTGGATAAATAGCCGCAGGAGGAGGGTGACCCAAGGCTAGGCAATTATTTGGCAATATTTTCTTCCCAGGCCCAAATGACACTGCTGCTTTGCTAAAGCCAGAGCCTTGTGCTCTGAAGGCACCCAACTGGCCCCAAGTACCCCACGAACTGGCAGCCATGGTCCAGAGAAGAGCCAAATGGAGATGGTGAGAGCTGTTGAGCAAGTTCAAACCACCCCAAGCATGCCATGAAAGGACCCAGATCAAGTAAAACCAGTGGTCTGAAGGCTTGGGTCATTTTGTCCTTTATGTGTCCAGGAGCTCATGGAGAAGGCTTGGGGATCAGCATGGACAAACCCATCTCCTACTACGTGCAGAGAGGGAGTTTGCTCCACGGGACTGGGGTGCTTCTGAGCCCTTGGATGCTGCATGGCTCTTGGGGCGCTGGGGATGTGGTTTAACCTGCAATCCACTGATGATGGCGTGCAGGAAACAGGTCCTAGAACAGGCACAGGAGGATGAATTCTGCTTAACCATGGCTTGTATTTTTCCAAGGATACTCACACAGCTGAGTTCTTAAGGACTGGACTCATATGGCTTCTGGACTTCTCATCCCAGTCTCCCTCCCCAGGACTCGCTGTGTAAACCATCACGAGCTGTCTGACACACTGAGATGTGAGATTCCCCACGCCGCCCCTGCGGGCAGCCAGGAATCCACCACGTTTGCATTCCACCGGCATCCTCCCCACACCCAGGCGCCAAATCCAGGAGATCTGTGCAAATATTGACGTTTCTGGCTGCCGCTTGTTTGCCTGTTTATTCTGAGCTCTTCACGAACCCCCTCTGATGTTCCACACAGGGATATGTGCACACAAAGCTGCCAAAGCAGCTTTGTCCTCTCAGCCTTCCCCAGCATAGGTCATGCTTCAGCTCCCCAAACAGCCCATTACCTGGTTCCTGTGCAGAGATGCCCCGTAACGCGCTTCTTCTGCACTTGTATGCCTGATTCCTGGTGAGGCTGTTGAGCACTCGCAGATGTGTGGAGCTGACTCTGGAGGGCCCGAAGCATGTGGGTTGTTTTTAGCTTCTTTGAGGTTTCTCACCTCAGCTCTGTACAGCAGGAGTGTGGGAAAGGTCTTCATGAGCTCACCATACAAAAATGGGCTGGGCACACTTGGCTGCTCACGGTGCTTAAGTCTTTTGTTGGTTAGCATTCATATTCCACCATCAAAACTTAGTAGCCATGAAATCACATCACACCCCCAGATTTGCTTTCCCCAGCTTCTCTGAGGCTGTTTGCTCTATTCATTATTTGCATTAAAGATGGCTACAGAGCCCAGGTTCTGGGAACACCACACAAATCCAACCTATTCTCAGTGTCTGTACTGATGAGGCTGTGGTGATGCTTGGTTGGGCAGCTCACTGCCGCCCAGCCCGCTGCTGGAGCTGCCCCAAACAGCCCTAGGGCCAGGGCTGCTGCAGGATGCAGCCAGGCTGAAGCCAAGGCCAGAGGCAGGTGATGGCCTTCAGGAGGCTGTGTCTTCTGCTCCTGGTTCTGACAGCGCAGTAAGCACCAGCAGTGACTATCTTACCATGGGGGTGAATTGATCTCTTTCAGAGCCGTGCTCTTTGCTTCCTTTCCAAAGTTCGCAGAGTGATTTATCTGTAATAGGAGCTAGGCAGGCTCCTTCCCTCTCCTTTCCAGGGGAATAAGCAGGGGCACTGCCTTGCCGAGGACAGCTATCAAAACAGGGATAACCCATCTGGAGACATGGCACCGGGGCCCCTGCTGCCTTTCCCCTTTCTCCAGTTCCCAGAGCAGGCTGTACTCCTCCCCTTCTCTGTGATAATAATGATGCACACTGCACTGGTCCTCACATCAGGATGTCATGGGAAGCTGTCCATCTTCTGCCCAGAGCGAATGTCACCCTGAAGGAAGATGGTTTTCCCTGTGGGAAGCTGAACACCACAATCTGCAGCATTTGAAAGTCCTGAGTGCTCACAGAGGTAATGTTGTGCAAAGCCCTATTTCTCCTGGCATCTTAAATGCTTTTAATGCCTGGAGAGAAATAAGTCTCTTCTCCCTCCAGCATGAAATGACTTTCAAAGTGGATTTACAGGCTCCAGTCACCTCCCTCATGTCTGATCCGAGCTCTTCAGTGGAGGCAGAGAGGAAACACTGCTCATCGAATAATAAATTGCAGGCACACGCTCCCCATAGCAGTTGTTTGGAAAGTGTCCCACACGCCTTGTGCCAGATTTGCTAGCCAGAGAAGCTCAGTGGTATTAGCATGTTCCAGTTAATTAGGGTTGTGAGCCGTCCTTTTCATCGCCTGAAGAGCTGAAAGAAGGACAAACTCAGAGCACTGCCTTTATAAGGCTTTGTGCTCTCCGGCTTGGCTTGTGCGTGCTCTGCGTGTACCCTGGGGATGCTGCTCTGTCTCCTGGGATCTCGGTGTCATACCTATCTCAGTGTCAGACAGTGGCTTCTGAGTCACGTTTTCTAGGGAACATGGAGCCAGATGGATTCCCAGCCAAGCCCCTGGGTTTGTAACAGGAGTGGATCGGACCCTCCTGCCCTGGTGCGAAGAGCCACCAGCAGCACTGGTGTGCACTGACACTGCTGCTGGCACAGCACTGAGCATGGTGCGGATAATCTGCTGCTTGCTGACAGCTAATGTGGGTCCCCACAGGGCTGGGAAAGATGCTGCAAGGCAGTGAAGCAGCAAATATGATCCTTTTGTCTCTATGGCAGAGCTGAACACAGCTCCTGGAAACCTGGTGCCTTTTGGCAGCACCAAGTCCATGGAAAGCATGCCAATGCCCTGAATTTTCCCCAAGTGCTTGCATCACCTTCAGTCTTGACACTTAGGTAGAGTTCAGGCTGGGGCTGCCATGAGCCCATCCAGCTCTGCCTGCTCCCATTGCCAGAGTCCAGCATTTAGAGCACTGTTTGTCATCTCAGGAGTGACAGACTGGCTATAGATTGTAACTTCATCATGGGTCTATGAAGCAGGAGTATTCAGCCTGGGAGAGCAAGACCCTGATTGCAGAACATGGGCAACTCAGAAATAAGCCCCACAGGGCAAAAGTGTCATCTCAGCTGTCCTAGCAAGGCTGCTACTACTGCACATCCAAGCACCCAGCCTCCTGTAGTGCATGTAGCCTGCTGCTCCAGAGGTGTGTTTGCCTAAGTGAAGCATTTTTATCACCTCTTCCACGTACAGGGAATCAAGACACATCGAATAATCTGCCTAAAGGCAGACAGAGCATCTGCGACGGACCGGGCAACATACCCCTTCCCCCAAACTCAGCCAGATTTCTAGTCTATCCAGACAACTGCTGCTGTACGAAGTATTGTATTTTTGCAATCCTGGCTCTGAAGAGCTTATCTGACTGCAATTATCCTCTTCTGCAGAAGCTGTTTTCTACCTGGCTCAGTACACAAACAACAAGCAACAACCCTCTAATAAATTAGTGAAGCTTTGAGTGCAGTGACTTGCAGAAACCACAGCTAAATGAAGGGGCCAGTTCTGGGCTCAGAGGCTCTGCTGTCTGTCTGGAGGAACTGAGCTGCCCAGAGTCCTTCTGCCCTGATATGAGAATGAAGAAGGAGGTTTTGTCCATTGGAGGAGATCAAGGGGTAGAAAGGGAGTTAATCAACTTATATCAAATGAGTCCTGTGGCTTTGCCCAAATTGCAGCCCTGTCCCTACCTGCTCCCAGCCCTGCCAGGAGCTGAAGTGTGGCCATGTGTGTCCTCTTCAGCAGCACACAAACGAACCCTGTCAATATATTTCCAAACTACCTTCTTTTTCCTGGCTCACTGACTCTCATCCTGAAGTCAAACTCAGCATCCCTGTCTTCTGTCTGCCCTGGAGGAGAGCAGAGATTTGTCAGTCCCGGGCCAACCCATACAGCTTGTCTCTCCTGCTGCTTCTCCAGTGCCTCTCATTGTGGCATCAGATCGCTCAGGTATTTCAGCAGAACCTTGTCTCTGATGCTATCTCTGCTCCTTCCCTAATTCCCGAAATGTTCCTATGAGGACAATAAGCAGTTACGAAATGAGAACATCTGCTTTGAAATTCAGAGAGGGTGCAGACAGCTTTCTATCCTCCCTCCCACCCCTGAGCAGCTTTGTGGCTAATTTAGCTCCCAAATGCATCACAGTCTCCCAAATCCGCTGCACCCATGAACTCTGGGGCTCAAATGGAAAAGGGGCTTTTGTGTTACCACAACGTGCTGACGCTTCTGAGGCTGCTCAGCAAAACACGGGCGTGCGACCGCAGGAAGGAGCAGTGGAAATATTTTGATTACGTGCAGGTGGAATTAAGCAGATGTTTGAAAAATGAAAAGCTGCTTTTTCAAGTCAGCGCTGGTGCTCCAGATGAAGCAGGATGAACGGGAGCATCTGGAAGCCTTGGTAACAGATTTCTTAGGGATTTCACAGAGATTTCTCCCAGGGAGTGATCAGATAATACGCCTGCCTTGTGTGAGAGGAGCTGAGCTAAAGAGTGTGGCTTACAGCTGCAAGGTGTGCAGACCAAGGACCTGCCTTCTCGCTGAGGCAGAGCAGATCATGGGCTGATCAAAAGGCAGCCCTCTCCTCTGCCCCATTTCTCAGCTTTTTGACATCATTTTTACTCCCTGGAGCATAAAATTCATTGCTGTGTTCTCAGAAGAGCAGGTGAGCAGAGGCGCTTTTGCCTCATCAAAGCACAACCATGGGAAAGGCTTTTGGGCTGCAAAGAGCCTTTGAACAATCCCATCGTGTTTGAAAGGACACGAAGCTCCTGCAACACTGATGCAAGCATTTGTGTGTACCCAGCCGATGCGTGAAATACCCCAGTGTTTGAGGGTACCCTGAGCATGCAGGGCTGTCCTGCCACCTCTGCTTGGGGCTGTGCAGCCTTCCCTAGGGCAATGCAAGAGACCATCTTTGTATTTCCCCATCCTCATTCTTCAAGGCATAGTTGCTGGTTGAGGTTAGGAAGACCCTCAGCTCCTTTGGGACCTGTTGGCTGCTGAGAAGGTCTTTTTTGCCTGCAACAGCCAGCACCAGGACTGCCTCTTGCCCCAACAAAAGGAAGGGGGCTCTGGAAGAGCAGATGATGGGTGTGCTTTGGCTGCCTAGGAGCCAAGGGCCGGACAGCATCACGGCTATGCTGCATGAACTCGCCGCCAGCAGTAATTATGTTGTAGCTGGGTGGGAGTAATTATGTTGTAGCTGTTGTAGCAGGCTGGCAGGCAGCCTGTTTGTGGTGCCGTGAGAAGAGCCTGGCTCCTGGAGAGAGGGATGGGGAGCATGGAAGGAGCAGGGAACAAACCCTTTCTTGGTGGCTGCTGCTTGGAGTGACACCTCAGGTGTGCTCCGAGCTCGGCCTTCCCTTATTGCACTGCTCCATTGCTTGTGGGGAGATTTGTGACCACGTGCATCACCATGGGTCATGAGAGTGTCTCCCGTCCTGAGCTCTCTCTTCTGCCAAACACAAGGACTTTGGGCTATGTTATCTGTTTGGAGAGCTGAGTGGATGTTTGGGAATGCCGCAGGGTTTGGTGCTAACCTCTCTGCTGGACCCTGAGGATGTGGGAGAGGATGATCTTAAGGACTGCAGTGACCAGTCTGTGATTTAAGAGTTTGCATTTGCTGTCATCCAGCAAGTACCACGTGCCAAAAATGACTGGAATGCACCCCATGGTCCTTCGGAAGGTTCGAAGCTTCAGGCTGCTGTGAGTTTCTCTCCTGTCAATCACTGCCTTTTCCCCAGGTATCTTATTCCAGCCTGAGGAAGAGAAGAGCGGGGAACTCTCTGGGGAATGGCCAAGAAAAATCTTATGCCAGAAAAGAAAGGAGGAAAAAACATCTCTCTTGAGCAGAAATCAACTATCCACTGCTGAGGACCCTGGAGAGGAGGAGTATCCATCCACCAGGAACACAAGGAGTAGCATACCACTTGCTTCCCACTAGCTGCTCTTTGCCTCTCCTTGTGGACTGCTGGGAGACATCAACAGCCCCTTCCGAGAGGGTTCATCTTATCCTGCTCCTCTCCACTTTCAGCTTTCCAGAGCTGCTAAATAAACAGCCTTAGGGAAAACGAAGGGGGAGAAGACACAAAACTCCCACAGAAATCCAGCAAGCGCAGCCGGTGGATTTCCCCAGCTGTCAGGGCTGGGACACTGAGCCCTTTCCTTCCTGAAGGGGTGAATGGGAGAGCAAGGGGAAGGATGGGACTCATGAGGACCTTGTCCAAGTCTTGGGTTCAAGCGCCACTTTCCGTGTGAATTAGTTTAGGAATGTTCTCTCTCTCCTTTTTCTCCTAAGCCATTGAAACATTTTATTTGTCCTGGTTTATCCTGACTTTTGTGGCACAGAATGTTGGTTGAAAACCCTCCCCTCTTTCATTCTCACAAAGAAGAGGAAACCAAAGTCCACTGTGGGGGGGAACAGCAGGACTCTTCAGATAAACTACTAGCTGTAGGTACTGAAAGCCAAGGACAAGTGTCCTCCTCCTTAACCTCTGCACCACACTGCCTGTGGTGCAAATCCTATGCTAGAAACACACCTGACTTCTCTGAAGGCAAACCCTTTGGGCAGGCAGGGAGCTGTGCTTCTCCTGCTTCCCTGTGCCACCCTCAGTGTGCTTCCCTGGGCTCTGGCAAGCTTGGATTTTGCAGATTTGGACATGAGGATGCTGCTTTTGTGCCTCTTCCTCTCTCTTGCTCCCGGAGCGTGGGTAGTGCTGAGCACCCTAAAATAGAAACTCACTCAGGTTCCCAGCTCCACACTGAAACTGGCTCTGGAACAGGCTGAGCCATTGCCAAGTGGCTAAAACTTCTCACCATTACTTCTATTTGCCTCACAAGAGTACCCGAAGGCCTGTCCCACAGCAGCAGACTGCTCCATGCAGGGCACTGTACTAACACAGAGGCATAGGAGGATGAGGGGAGGTCTGTCAGGGCTCTGCTGAGTTGCAGGACCTGCAGACCTCTTGCTGCAGGGAAGAGTCACCCCTGGGCAGGACAGTGCTAGTCCCAACAAGTTTAAAGCCTGAGCAGATGGGACAGCTCTGGAGTGAGGGCAGATGGACACTTGCCAGTGTCAGTGGCACAGGCAAGGAGCTTGCAGACCTCCATCTCCCACCACTTTTCCCTGGAGAGGGAACTGTGGATGTGTTGGAAAAGCTTCTCTCTCCCCGATGCAAGAAGCCCCTCAGTGGCTGAACACTGTATAAACAGCAGCAGCAGGCTCCCTCCCCCTTTCCATTTCTGTTTGTTAAACACACGCTCCCTGCCTTTCTGTCATTCAGGAGCTAACCCAGCAGCCTGCTTTGCCATACGGGGGCTGTCAGTCACCCTGCAAGAGGGTGCTCTCCAGATGCTCAGGGTGGTACTGAAGCTACCCCCAGCGATGAAGCACCCTCCAGCAGCCCGGATCCTCACCTGACTTCCTCGTTTTTCCGAGGACAGTCACAGAAAAGTGGTTTTCACCCCTTTGCACAGGTTGACTCCCAGAGAGTGGAGAGGACCAAGTGCTCCGTCCCGGCCAGCAATGAGGCAATAACTTGAGGTGAGCAGCTCGGTTCCTGGAGGAGGAGGATGCTCTGGCC
>JAOEHY010032658.1:0-20273 GCA_025447955.1 Psilopsiagon aurifrons | reverse complement strand
GGGGGGGGAAGGTCTTGTCCATGCCACATGGTCCAGGCAAAAAAAGGTCCAAGCATCTCTGGGAAACTGAATTTTGGGGGCTGGCAGCTGAGAGCTGGAATAGAGAGAAAGTCAACAAGAAATAGTGTCAGGAGTTTCGACAGGGAGTCTGGGAAGCAGGATGCTGAGGGAGAGCAGGGAGGAGAGCAGGTTGCTCCAGGGGGCTGCACAAACCAGGCATGTACAGGGACAGAACTGCAGGTGTGGGGCTGAGGTGCGTGGCTGCCTGAGAAATCAGGATCTCTCCCACAATCTGCCTCCTTGTGGCTTGGATCAAACCTCCGTCAGCTCCTCCGTGCTGGGACTGCACATGTTGCTGACACTCAGCTCACTGCCAGAGATCAGTGCCCTCAGTGAGAGATGGAAAGGGAAATAGGGGTCCGCAGGAGGAAAACTGGTACTTGCTGTCTTTCTGTGCTCACTGCATGTTAACTGTTGAACAGAGGAAGCCTTCTGTAGTCCTATTGTAGCCTGCATTTCACCTATGGAGTTTCTGGTCTGTCCCAAAGCAGGATAGTGGGTTTTGTCCCTGGTTGTTCTGTTGGTTGTTACTTCCCTTTCCTCCCTTGTCTCACCTACCCCAGCCTCCCCAGATTTAAGGAGGTAACAGACTCCCCAGGGTGATGAGGATCCCTCCACCAAGCTCTTCCCTTCTGCACCCCCAGAAACTGGTGGGTCTCTATTGCAGCATCATCTGCTGAGCCCTGTCTCCTAGCCAGCCTTGTTCTGCTCCCATGGTGTGTCCCACAGGGCAAGGGGTCCTGCTCTGCTCCCCCCTGCTTTCTGTAGGAGAGATTTCCAGGAGAAAGCATGTATCCTCGCCAAATGAATCTCTTCTCATCACCTTTTTTGTCCTGTCCTGAGCTGACTTGCTAAAGCATCCTTCTTGCCTTGTCCCCTTTAGTCTTTTGTGGCTCTGACCTAGGCAGGAACCTGCAGATACTTGGAGTGAGGAACCACAAGTATCTCCTCCTCCTTGCACTTTGTCTCCCAGTGCCAGTTCTACACTGGGGTCCCCTAAAAGCAGCGGCAGGGCCCTGGAGCTTTGCATGCGCAGGGCTGGCAACGTGTGTCTGATGCCATGAGGTTTCTGCACCAATGGGCCTGATCTGGGTAGGTAATTTAGAAAGACAGTGGGCAGGTCAGAAGGTCTTTCCTTCTGCAATGGTGCCATAGTAGGACAATCACCCCTTCACTGGACATGGAAGAACCTGGGACAATTTCTCTCTGTTGTTTGGCTTCAGGAAATCACCCCAGAGCCGCTGTTTGTCCTGAAGCCAGCCCATTGCACAGAGAAGGCAAAACCCTTCCCCTCCATCACTTACATTTTGCATTTTCATGCAGCTCCTGAAATCCACATTCAGTTTTTATCCTGAGAGATGCAGAGTCCTCTCTGGTGGGGAATGCAAGAGCCTGGAGTTAGCAGACTTGGGCTCTGTTCCCAGCCCTGCTATGGATGTGCTGTGTGGTCTCTGGCAAGCTGATTTAACCTCCGTATCTCAGTTTATTGTATTCTCCTCTTTTAAGTGCTGTGCTGTGCAGGGCTTCAGCCTATTGCTGCCTCTTGAGTGCTGTAGGGGAACATGAAGGTAGCAGAAGGTGGCTTCCCCAGGGTGACAGCTGGGTTCTGGTGATGAGGGATGGTCTCAGACCTCCTTGCCACAGACACCTGCCTGCTGCCAGCTATGGGACTGGGGATGAGCATTGGGAGCCAGCGCTCCAGATAGCTGCTGGAGACGAAGGATTTCATGGAGTTGAGATGCTTTGTAGAAAGGACACAGCAGAGAATAAGTCAGTGAGCCAAGCCATGGGAGTTTCCATCAGCCTCGGTGCTCACACCCCAGGGCTGCTGTAGGAGATTGTGGCTGTCATTAGCCAGAGAGCAGAGGCTGGTCAAAGTCCCTCCACTCCCTCCCTTCCAATCTATGATTACTGTGATAGAATTACAATTGCTGGCTACACTCTGAGCAATCTTTGCCCTTAACTCCCTCTTACCTGCACCTCTTGTCCTCATGCCACATGCCTGCTGGCTGCAGGAACTCCAGGCTCCCTCTCTGGGACAAAAAGAGGAATTTTAATTCACAAGGTCTGTTTTCTCCAGCCCTCTGCCCACCCCTCCAGCCCTGCTTTCTGAACCCTGCTAGGTTTTGCAGATGGCTCTTCCAGGTCTGGATGTGTCCTAGGCTGGCTGTGTGCCTCAGGTTGCAGCAGGGACATGGAGGGAGCTGGGCTGTCCCCAGGAAGCAGAGGTGCAAGTGAGTCCCAGGACATCTAGACTAGGCCTGCTATAGGAATGAATTTTGGAGTTGCCACGGTGGTCACTGTCCCTCAGTCACAGACAGCAGTGTGCTCAGCGAAGGGCTGAGGTTTTACAGCTCCTCTGTGCTTCCTCCCTCCCCAAAGGCTGAAGCCTGCTGGCACAGGGAACAGCTCTCTGCCTCCTTGGGAGCCTTCCCTTGTCCCAGCCCTGCCTCAGGCTGAATCTCAGCTGGAAGAGAGGGTGAGGGCAGGATCCAGACAATGCCCTGTTTCTGCATCCCTTCATAGCAGCCCAACACAGAGGAAAGGGCTTAGGGTTCTTTCTGCCTACTCCTCGTCTGCCATGCTGCTCTGTTCTCCCAGAGCAGTTGTGTCTCTGCTCCAAGGATTTTTCCATCTAGCCTGGCAAGCCTGCTGGGCACAGGAGCATGTGCCTGCAGCAGCCTAGACATATGCCAGTTCTTCTGTTACTTGCTGGAACAGACCTCAGTCCACTCCTAGCAGCATCCCTGCGACCTCCAGGCAGCCCCTGGAGTGGGAACACTTGTTATGATCATTTTGTCTCTTAATTAAAATGCCTTAATTGATTTGTAATAGTTCCCCTTTGGAAAAATAAAAAACAAAACAACAAAACACAAAGCAAAGCAAATCAAATAATAATTCCATTAAGGCCATTTTGTTAGGAAGCAAACCAGCTTCAATAATCACGATGTTCCTGGCTCTTCTCAGATAGTGGGTAGCTGCCAGTCTCCAGTGAAAGAAAAAAGCCTGAGATGGGAACACTGGAATTGGCAACCAATTGGTGCGTGAGGTGGGGAAAAAAGGAAGGGAGTGTCCACTGGTGCTGTGCCGGGACTTGGGTACTGAAGATAAATTGTCAAGACACAGAAAAGGGGTAACAAGTGATAGTGATAAAGTAATGCCTGTTCCCTTGCTCTGAGTCCCACAGCATCAGCTGCACAAGGTGGCTTTGAGCTCCTTTCTCCTGCCTTAGAAACCAGGACATTTCCAGGGCTGAGGGAAGTGGTGGTGTGGAGATCTGAGACCATCCTTTAGCAAACCCCTACCCCAGCAAATCCACCCATTTTTTCCTCCTGCTGCCTAGAGCTACCTTCTTATCCTCTTAGGTAGCTGTATGGCATCTGTTATCACAGTATTTGAGTCCAGCAACTCCATGTACAGGAATCTTTGGCATAAACTGAGCAGCAGTTAGGCAAGTTAGGCAACCAAGGGACATGGAGAGGGCAGGTGAAAGCAAGTGTGCAAGCAGGAGCAGCTCCCAAGGGGGAATCACAACCGTTACTCTCAGGAGCAATGAAAGAACAAGCAGAATTACTCATTGCAACTTAATCACTGCCCCCTTGACCATCTTGACAGCGTTATATTATGCTGTTTGTTTATGGAACTGGTGGAAATGCAGTTTCAGCATTTCCTAGAATGTACAGAAAAGCATTCCCCCTTTCCCGGGACAGGCTGTCCTTAAGCACTTGCCTGGCAGGGTATGGGACTTGCAGGAAGCCCACAGGCACCTAGTTATCAAATGCTCCCATCTCATCTAGTACAAACCCAGACCAATTAATTCCTCAGCTGAGAAGGTTCCCAGCAGTGTGCCTCTATTTCCCAGCTTCATTTAAGCCCTCAGTGGCAGGGCATTATCCCCTCTCTCTGCAGGTGAGAGAAAACATGATGCTCGCAGACCACCCTGTTTGGGCACAGCCATGACTTTTGCTCACCTTTGATCAAGTGTGTAGTGGGAATGGGGGTCCCACACAGTGCTGGGGAGATGGGATATCCACCCCTCTTCTCATACCCCAGCAGCAATTCTGAGCCATGGAGGCTGAGAAGGAGCTGGCTTTTCTCCTGTTGTGTGTAGACTCAATGATAGCCCTGTCGTGACAGCACTCTGCTGTTACAATGGCACCAAACGCCAGCTGTGGGTTCCAGCCCGAGTCTGTTCTGGCTCATCAGCCAGGTTCCCTGCTCCCAAAGCCATGCTCATCCTGATGTTGGAGCACCACATGGCAGGAGCTCGCTGACACCGCACAGCTTTGGCTCTCGGGCCTGTTTGTGCCTGGACACTCAGCAGCAGCTCTGCAGGAGGCTTGTTCACAGCTCCAGCAGTTTGCCCCCTGCAAAAGCCCCTGCAGGAGCTCCCTCCTTTGCACAGCCAGCATGGACTGGGTGTCACTGGCACAGAGGGGACAGATAGGTTCTTTTAGGGATACTTGGCGATGATGACAGCACTAAATCGTGGTTACAATCAAAGCTTTGTTATCTTAACAGGATACTGTGGTTAGCGTAGCACGGATTTCTATAAGCCAAATCCATGTAGTACAATCTACAAGTAGTGCAATACAGAATTTATGATGCAACTTATGATATCTGATCACCTAAGTAATACACAGTTTATAATACAACTTAACTTCAGTTTATAATACAACTTAACTTATAATCACCTGAACCCTCTGCAGATCAGGTCAAATTCTAATACATGGTTTGCTGTACCCATACAACAATCATCATCTAGTCTTCAAAGTCCTATAAAAGTACAAGAGACACAGTCTTCAAAGGGAGCAGAGGATGGTGGGGGTGTCCCTGGCTATGGGACTCACTGTCCTGTAGTTCCCCACTTAGGACTTGTAAATGCTTGATTTTATGGACAGTGCTGTGTGCTGTTATGCTTCCCTGTTCTGTGATGGGGTCAACAACAGCTGCCTGACTGCGTGTGTGGGACCTTCAAGTCCAAACAGGAAGTGAGTCATCATCCTGGCACCCAGGAACCTTGAGGCTGGCAGGGGAGGAAGTTTCTCTAGTTGGTTCACAGGACCTTCAGGGCCTGATAGTGAGGAGAACGGAATAATACGTGACCTGCTTGCTCACAGAGAGTGGCTGCTTGCCTCATAGAATGGTATTGGTTTTGCTAAACACATTACTACAGGTTGGGAGCAGGGTTCACTGGGCTGAGTTGTATGGTAGCATCACTAGCAGTAGCAGTGGTGGAGACTCACGCAGAAACAGGGTGACAGATACTTTCACCTGGAGAGGAGAGAAATAAGAAACTGAAAAAACCTGGTGCACAATCTGGAAATAAACAGTTATGGGGAGCTGGAGAATTTGATAATGTCTTGTTTTGATCCTTTCCTAGCTTATAAGGAGTTAGGACTCAGGGCTTTTTTGTAGGCCAGTCAATCTTGTCAAAGATGACTGACACCATCAGCGACTGCTTCTGTCAGCCCCGGGAGGTCCCAGATTTTTGACTTGCTTGAAGTGACTTCCCTGTTTTGCAAAGCCTAGCCTGAGGTAGCAGAAGAGGCAGCATAAAAAGGCGCTCCATGAGCAGGAGATCTCTTCAGGACCTACCATTGTGGCCCTGGCTAGGTGAGGGGTTTTTTCCTCATTTGATTCAAATAAACAGAACCTAGAAGCTTGGGTGAAATTTCGCATTTTCCCCTGACCTTTTCTTAGGGAACTGGCATTCAACTGATCATAGGTTCTACCAGGAGGCATAAGAGAGCTGCAAGACCGTTCAGCATGAGAATGGATGGGGGGTAAGGGAGAAGGAAGGAGGATGTCACCACTGCTGCTGTTTGGCCCAAAACGCCATGTGGGACATGCCCTTTGAGTCTCAATTCTTGCAGATGCTCTGTTGCCTCCTGAGATCTCACTTCTGTTGTGTCTGTGTTCCAGACCTCCTTCACCTCCTGACAGAAAGTCTCAGGCCACACATGGGACCATTGGAGGGAGCCAACAGCACTCTCACCATGGAGAAGATGGCATTGGAGGAGAAGCTGCCACAGGGCTGGCATGCCAAGGACTTTGTCACTCCTAGCCAGGACCTCTCTAGGTCCCACAGTGTTATGATGGACAGCACCAAGATCCTGGGGGTGCAGGTTGTTCTGATTGCTGCCTACTCCCTCATCATTCTGCTGGGGTTCATTGGCAACTCCTTGGTCATTTACATCATAGTGAAGTACAAGACCATGAGGACTGTCACCAACTTCTTCATAGCTAACCTGGCCCTGGCAGATCTCATGGTGGACACACTCTGTCTGCCCTTCACTCTAGTCTACACGCTGCTGGATGAGTGGAAGTTTGGGGCTGTTCTTTGTCATCTGGTTCCTTATGCTCAAGCTCTGAGTGTCCATGTGTCCACTCTCACCCTAACTGTGATTGCTCTGGATAGGTATCGGTGTATAGTTTTCCACCTGGACAGCAGGATTTCCAAGAGGCTCAGCTTCACCATCATTGCTGTCACCTGGCTAGCAGCAGCTGTGCTGGCAGGTCCTCTGGCCATCTTCAGAGAGTACCGATATGAGGAAATCCCATCCATCAACCTCAAAATGGCTGTCTGCTCGGAAAAATGGCCTTCTGGTAATAACAGAGATGCCACCATCTACAGCCTGTCCATGCTCCTCCTGCAGTATGTATTTCCCCTTGCAATTATTTGTTTTGCCTACACCAGGATCTGGTTCAAGCTGAAAAACCATGTCAGCCCTACTTCTAGGAATGAAAACCAGTGCCGGAGGAGGAAGACTACCAAAATGCTAGTGATGGTGGTTGTAGTATTCGCAGTCTGTTGGCTCCCCTTCCACATATTCCAGCTTGCAATTGATCTTGATCTGGTCCTTATCTTCCATGACTACAAACTCCTGTACACTGTTTTCCATGTCGGCGCCATGTGCTCTACATTTGTCAACCCTCTGCTCTACGGATGGATGAACAAGAACTACCGGAATGGCTTCCTCATGTTCTTCCGTTGCCAGAACAAGCCAGAAAGCATCCACACTGAAGGCTCTGTTAGAGGGAGGTCATACATCTTCAGAGCTAGCACCCTAAATGGGAGCATCAAACAGACTCTTGGCAATGGACCACTGCCCACAGAGGTTTAGGGATGGGACATCCACCTCCAGGACTGGGGCTGACTGAGCCCAGAGACAATCTTGTGTGAATGCCTTTTTTTGGCAGAGCATTGTGTTGCCAAAATGTTATAGCTACTGCAGGCACGTAGAAACACCCCTGTATCTCGCAAAACAATAAACCTGATGTATTTCTGTCTGACCAAACAAATGAATTTCGCCTTTCTTTGCATTCAAGTTACGCATTCAGGAGCATGAGAAATCACACAGAGGAGGCTTTCATTTAGCCAAAAACACCCTTTTGCTATTGCCATTTGCCAAAACGGGTTGTTCAACCTTTTACTCTCTGACATATTACACATTACAAATGCAGAAACTTATTGTGTATGTTTCTTCATCTGTATGTCTCCTACCCAAAAGCCTTAATGTTCCAACTTTAGCTAATGTCTCCAAGGGGAAGGAGACCTACACTCTTCTGCAAGCATGGGCTGGTTAGGGCCATCACTCTGGTGTCCCGGGAAGGGAGCAGGTTGAAGCAGGATGAAGCTGGGCAATCCATGATTTCTTGCACAGCATTTGCATAAATCTGTATTTGCAACCCGCGGGATGAGCTCAGGTCCTCAGAAAGCCCAGGAGGTGGCAGTGACACTACTTACCACAGCTTCCTTCACAAGTGCAAGAGCAAGGCTATGGGGGCACCTCATTAACCAGGGAGCTTGTGAGCCAGTGCTCTGGGTTTTGCAAGGGGGAGACCAGGCACAGAAGTGGATAGGAAAGACCTGAGGCAGCTGGCCAAGGGAACTGAAACTGAACCTAGGAGGTTGGCAAAGGTGATCTCCGCACCCTAAGATCTTGCTCCTGACATTCAATAACTTGATGGCTGCCAGCATGACCAGAAGCAGATCTACCAATGACACCATTCTCCAAAGACACCATTCTCCAAAGCACTCAGAGGATTTTAAATCTTTACCCTTTCTGTGGTTTTAGGTAGCATAGGTTGGGTGCTTCAGTTCAGAAGACAGATGTAACCTGCTTGCATGATTGTCACAGATGTGGTGTCCCCTGGCAGAAGAAGACATGCAGACAAAGAAAGATGTATTCTTTCAAACCAAACTATATGTTCTCCTCTCTAAAGCTGTCAGCTGAGGAGCATATTTTTAGATCCGCCATCAAAGGAGCCTTTGATTGCTACTGTGATCTCAGCAGCTTGTCATTGGGGTTGTCTGTAAAAGTCAGTGTTTACCACATTGGAAAGTAACTCCCAGGTGCAGGAAAGAGACTTGAGAGACCTCTTCATTAAAGATAAAAAGAAAACCTTTTATTTGTAGGTCTTCACTGGAGAAAGGGCAAGAGGTAAGAGGATTGCAGTCCTGACGACACCAGCCTGGACCAGGCTGCTGGGCTTGTCACACCTGGAGTCCTCAAGAGATGAACTGTCAAAAGACTTATTTGATAGTCCAGCTCTCCTGCCTCCTCCCCAGCTTGTCCTGCCTATGGCCCTTGTTCTTCAGCTCATCTTACAACTGCCACACTAGATTTTAGTCTCTGTTTATTTCTCAGATCCCCTGCTCGGTTTCCCTAACTAGCTACAAGAAAGTGGTCACTGGTTCCTTCTCAAGAGACATCACTGCCAGGCAGGGCCTGCAGCCCACTCTCTGTACTGGGGGTCATGGGCATGCTGATGTCTAATAACCTCCCCAGCACCTAATCCTGCAGGTCACAGCCTGTTTTTGTTTTCAGGGAGCTTCTGAATCTGTGAATATCCTGTCAGGAAGTCACTGATGCTCCAGTGAAAGGGTCATCTCCTTCCTTACAGGCCAAGACATGACAGGAGAGCCAAGACATAAGTAAACCTTTGCCATGTGATGTGCCGTGGCATGTTGGTGGGAGTTTATTGTTTCATCCTGATGAAAAGAGGAGGATATTCTCCTCCACAGCGCTGGTAAATTCTGTCCCTACCTAATGAGCTGGTCATTTCTACAATCCATTCTCCTGAGGAACTTCCCCCCGCCTTTCCATCAAACTCCAAGATACAAAGAAATATTTCTGTTTCAAAAACAGCTTAAATGAGTGGAAAGAATTCAACTATTACCAATAAACACTTCAGAAAGTGATTGAACACTCAAGTGATTGAATATATGTCAGTGTAAAGTAACATATTCAGCAACGCAAGCTTGGAAGCCAATCATGCTGCCAGCTGAGATGGATGAGGAACTAAATTGTATTTCTGGGGGCCTTGCAAAGGTTTTGTCCTGTGACACCACACACTGTATCTGACTGCAGAGAGAGGCAGATAATGACATTATGAATGACTGTTCAATTTTGAGCCCAGACTTTAAAACTAAATATGGATAAATAAATAAATAGATCCCAGCTCTTCACAAATAAATACTGCCAGCAGAATTTATAGGGAAGAGGTATTTTTATGCTGGAGCAAACTGAGAAGGCGAAATTATTTACTCCAAGTGTAACAGCATCATTCTGTTGGCTTTATTTAGTGTACTTGTGCAGCTTTACTGATAGATTACTGCTTGCTGCTTTTTCCTTGCTATTAGAAGAAAGATACAACCTTTCACACTACTGCTGGCAATAAACTGGCCTTTAGTTGTGCATATACACCCCAGTGGAAAACCACAATGCCTCTATTGAGGGACAGTGGCCCTAGTGTCCACTGCCAAGCAGAACAAGAGATGGTGGAGAGCAAGGAAGCAAAGCTTCTTACCAAAAGTTGGTTTGGGCAAATAAATAGTATATTACAGGCTGTCATGGCTATTAATCACCCAGCTCCAACTGATTTTGCATGAAGCCAATTGGAATTCCACACAGTGGAGGACTGCCACGCCAGGCAGACCTTCCAGAGAGAGCAGTGTAGCCTGTGCTTTCATAAGACGTCTTTGCCACTGTAGCAATCTTGAAACAGAAATTTGTTAGAGGCAAAGGTTCCCCAGATACTAACACTGCTAAAGATGGCTTGACTGCCGTGATCCGTTCCATGAAACCAACAACCAGAAGCATTTTAAGTTTTTGAACTACTTAGAGCTTGGGACAGGGTAGGAAGGATGCAGCTCACCCTGCCCTATTGGTGTCACGGGCAGATCCTGTAGGAGTTACAAGTATTCTTGGAGTCAAAGGCATCTTCCTGCTGCCTGCTCTTTGACGAAGGCGCCCAGTGAATTCTGGCCAAGCGTGGCTCCTCTCTGTAGAGCTGGCCCTGGAGTTCCTGATGTGGAATGGAATGATTCATGTCAACAGCACAGCTGGTAGGGGTAAGGCATTTCATTACAGGGTTAGGCACACAGTGACAAAAATGAAAATGAACAAGTGTTTCAGCAAAGCTTGTCTGGAAGACAGTGTTCCTGAGGATCAAATTAATTTCCTCTAGGGGTCTTTCTGGTTCTTGCTAACATCCTTCTCAACATGCTGCTTCACTGAACTCACTCGAGGAAATTCCACAGCTTTTAGGAGGGAGATTCTGAGTTCCCCGAGAAATACCCTATTTCTCATGCTAAGAGACTCCTTCTGGTCACACCATACAAATCTTGTATTATAAAATGTGCCACTGAACAGTTCTTGATTGCCAAGTGAGCCCTAGCAGATGATTAACTCTGAATAGACACCACAAGTGGGGATGCCTCTAACTATCCCATGCAACCATGACTCACACACCAGACAAATACAACAACAGCTGAGATGTGGCAACAACATCATTCAAAAGCAGCATCATCAGTAACTGCTGTTTCCTACTACAGGCTGCTCTAAGAGCCCCCTAGTCTCAGTCTCTTATCAAACTTCCAGGCTTGACAAAGCACATTGAAATTTGCAGAGCTGGAGCTGTGCTTTGGACACTGGAGGCTCTGCAAGCACTAGAAATTTTGCCTCGAAAACAGTTTGCTCTGAAAATCTGTTCCCATTTGATTTCCAAAGTATATATTTCTGTAACAAGCTCATGTGTGTAAAGAGAGCAAAGGTTTGGGCTTTTTACTTTTCGTTGTCTTAAGTCAATATACAGAGCTGGCGTTTAGATCAATGCAGGGTGATCTGGGTCCTTCAGTCAGGGCTCTGTTAGAATCAAAGATCTGACACACTCCTGTGATGCCTGTGCTTCATTCTGCTCCAACAAAGGCCACATCCATCCCTTGGTGGCTCTCTACCCTGTAGTAACATGTGCCCTCTCCCATTACCCACAGCAGTCCAAGCAAACAATGTCAAATGGCACATGTTTAATTCAATATCCCACAAATGTTTCAGCAGAAACACTGCCCTGAACTTTTCACAAAGGCTCTGGAGGGAAATACACACCAGGCCAGGAAAGCAGCAGTTCTAACATATGCTAATACGAGAAGGGCTGGAGTGCCATACTGCTGAAGGAAGACACCGACAGCTCAGCATTTCCCTAGATATCAGGTGGTAATCTTATCAGTGTTCCAGCTAACATGGTCTGAAAACAAATTAGGTTTTGTTTGGGCAGGAGCTGTGGGGTTGGTGCTTTCTTTGCACGTCTTTGTCTTTTGGCTCTATTATTGTATGATTTCAACACAGTCTCTGGATGTGCTAGGTTTTCAATCAGGCCTCAGGATCAGCTAATCTGGTAAACATCAGGAATTACTGTAATAATCCAGAACAAAAAAGGGTTCTGTGTTCATGAAGGAGCAGAATTTGGCCCCTTGCGTTTGAAAAAAAATCAGAGCTTTGTGTTCCTTTCAGTTTTCCTTTATCTGGCTTGAGATTCCTCAAGTGCCAAAAATAACATTGCATATTACTGCCAGAACATTTATCTTCTCTTTGAGCTCATTTCAGAGAAAGAATTTGTTCAGGAGGGCCTGGGAGGGGAAGAAGGCAAGGGTTTTAAAACTCATCCTTATCTCTAGTCTCAGTGTTTTGTAAGTTAAAAGACAAATCTGAAAAAGACAAAGCTACTCACACACACCAACGGAGGTACCAATTTATCTTCAGACAGCACAACCTCCATTTAATTTTCTATCCAGACACCTCAGCACCCTTTGCCAGAGCATTGTGTGTATATGGGGCTGAATGAGGCTATGGGAGGAAAGCATTTTTCTTCTGCTAATAGCAATACCTTAGTGCCACTCATGATTTATAGCCAGCAAAAAATGCTTTTTCTGGTCTGTGTTCTGCTCGGTGTAATGAGTACAAAAGGAATAGTGCGGGTGCCTCATGGAGTTCACAGGAGGAGATCTTTATTAGTTCAGTCCTCTCCAGTGTGGTAGCAAGGACTGTGAACATTAGAGGAGAAACCGTTTTGTTTATAACTAGCTGATTGAAGTGCACAAGCATGGAGCTGTCACCGTGACACTCAGCTAATGTGTCACAAACTTTCAGACACTGTTTGTCTCCAGGATGAGCAGGAAGCTCAGCTACAAGGTGCTTCTTGCTGCTGCATGGAAGGAAGAAGAAAAACGGGTCACAGAACAAGAGTTCAAGATATCCAGGACAGGATTAGCCCCTGGATGAAATCTGGAATTTAATACAGTTCTTTATAGGGCGTGGGGCAGATTGTTGGCTCTTTCAGGACTGGGATGAGTCACATCAAAAGGGGAATGGACTCTGTCATGGTGCAAGAAGAATAGAGCCTCTATCAAGCTAGAGACAAGTAAGAAATAACAGCAAACCTAGATCCATCCTGTCCAGCATTCTGTCTTAGGTCAAGGTAATAAAAGATTCTGTTTACAGAAAGCATGCTAACTTGGACACTTCAGAGGTCCATTCCCCTCATACCCCTTATCAGCAGCCACAACTGATATATTAGGGATATTAGAGGGGACATCCCTGTCTAGACCATTTAGTATCCATTGCTAGGCTTTTTGTTTGTGTTTTGTCTAATCGCCCCTGACTCTGACAATTCTGCCTGTTTCACAGCCTCCTGTGGCAGCCAGTTGTAGAAGCTCACTCCTCATGGTATAAAAAAGTAATTTCTTTAATCTGTTAAAAGCAATCCCCTACTAGTTTAAGCAAATGCCCTCTGGTTCCAGTACTGTGGTACTTGCTGAACAGCAGCTGAACCTGTGCTTACCCTGTGCCTTCTTCATTTTGTAATGCTTGATGCTGTCCGACTTCTCCAGCTTCTCCCTCTCTTAGCTCAAGTCATGTCTTGTCCTAAGGCAGCTCCTTCATCCCTAACCACCCCATATGCTCTATGGACTTCCTCTAATTCCACAAATATCACAATGGGCTGAATTTTGCTCATAATTCCTGTGAAGGAGTGGGATCTATCAGCTTTGTTCCAGCACTGCTTGAGATCAACCATATGTGTGGGGGAAGGAGACCTCTTGATGAAATACCAAGCTGCCTCTCCCTGGCTGCAGCACTGCTCTATTCCTAATGAAATCCCATTGCACTGGTCACCAACCCAGTTCAGTGAATCATGAAATGCATCCCCAGTTTTGTTTTTGAAAACAAGAGCCACAAGGACAGTCAGATCCCTACCTCACCTTGAACTCTGTATCCCATAGATTTATCCAGGGACAATACTGGAGTTCAAATGGTCCTGATTCTGGACTAGTGTCCTAAATCACAGCTTCATCTGTCCATTCTACAAAACAGAAAAATGAGAAGTTGTGCATTTCAGGAAAAGAGTGATGAGGTTTTGTTACTTGGCAACTGTCGCTCCCACATATCTTGGAAGAATCAGAGAACATCCTGCACCTCAGAGAAATCCACCAGCTTAGGTGAGGAGAAAGGGAACTGGCAGCAGATCCCTAAAATTTGAGCTGGGAAGAAGATCTCTTGGGGCTCATGGAAGCAAAAAGTGCTTTATGTCTGCATGTTCCTCAGCTTGTCTCCTCAACGTCACTGTCTGTATCAGTTACTGGGCTCTTCATAGTGGAATAATCCATTGTTCTGCCATTTCTGTCTCGCAGCGGCATTTCACAGCTATCTGAATGTGCTCTAATCCACCTGCCAGCTGCAATCAGCACACAGCATGGCTGCACTCCTGTCAGCCAAGATCTGAGCACCAGAAACAAAAACCTTCAAAGGAGGAATCAGCAAGAGATCTGCATGTGGAAACTGGGAGGAGTCAAACCTCAAGTGCGGTGGATGTATATGCAGTGAGAGCAAGCCCAAGCGGTGAGGCCAGAGTAAAATTTGACTTGCTTTCTGCAGTGGACTTCTGACAGGAATCAAGACATGATTATTAAAACAATAATTTAGGGCTTCAGTTGCTGGGAGCTAATCTCCAGGGTTGAACTTGGCAGATGTCTGTGTAAGTGGACCCCAGCTAATGCATTTATGCAGTGTCCATTTTTGGTCCAAGTTTTACTTCTGACAACTTTGCGGTATGAAATCTCATTTCTCTTTCCTGGGTTAAATGAAAGAATCTAGTGGTTTCCAAGAGCAGGTCTCAACTCGATGAGACAACCCTGCAGTACCTAATTAAGTAAAGCTAAGATAGCAAAACTAGTATGGCAAGAATTGATTGAAACTTTCTGCTGCTTCAAGGAGTGCAATAATACAAGATTGTTACAGTGGTGAAGACGTCTTATGAAAACACAGGGTTCACTGGTCTCTGAAAGGTCTGCCTGGCATTGCAGTCCTCCATTGTGTGAAATTCCAGTTGGTTTCATGCAAAATCAGTCGGAGTTGGGTGGTTAATAGCCAGTAGTTTGTTTGGAGTCCTGGTCTTTCTAATTATACTCTTAAAAAGACACCAGCTAATCTCACTGCAACCCAGGCAGCTAGAACAGCCTGGCAAGAGCTTCTCTCTCTGAAATACAGCTATTAAAGTACTTCTCATAGATTTCCCAGACAGCAGGGAGATGTTCTGGGGTATTTTAATCGTGTACATACTATAAGAATAGTATACGAAAATATCACAGGAAACAAATGGAAGGGAGTTGGAACTCCTTTGGCTAAACTGTTCCTGATCACAGGGTGTCTTACCTCTTCCAAGGCTCCTGTGATGGAGATTGCATCCACTCCCAAGGCACAGTCTGTTCTGAGCCCTTTCTAATGTCTAACCAATAAATCTCCCTTACTGAAATTCATTACTTCTTGTCTTCTGGCAGACCCAGATAATAGCTTATTACCTTTTCTACTGCACCTTTACATATTTAAAGGGTATTATCATGCATCTCTTCCACCCCCTCCAGACTAAACCAAGTCATATTGTTCTGTCCTTCCTCAGAGCGTGTATTTTGTTGCACCCCTGTTTGCTCTTGCTGCTCTCCTCTGAACTCTCTGTGTTCAACAGCCAGTAAGTTTGCAGGTAAACTAAAGGACTGAAGGAGGTAGAAATGTGAGGTTCTCTGAGCAATTGCTTTGTAGACTGGAATGCATAATTGGGAACTGCTCTCTTCCAAACACAGTGACTGCCTCTACACTATGGCAGGAGACCAAGGTCTTTGTTTCGATGTCAGCAGAGCTATTTCCATGTTCTGACTCATCAACAGCTGTCTATACACGGGTAAAAGCAGCAGCACTTGCCAGCATTATTCAAGCCCTTGCATGTGAAAGTAACTCTGAGGCAAGTTTTCCTACAAGTCGGATCTGTCATGTGGAGTTCTGCCCATTGTGGGTGTTGCCTTGTGTGTGCAGCTCAGGGTATGTCTGTAGCATGACAACACATGAGACCCTCTTCTCTAGGACAAAGGGACACAAGTGACAGGAGGCCACAGTCACCATGTCTGAGCTTGCCTTTCCAAAGGAACCTGGTGCCTTGTAGATGTGTCCCTCTGAGCCAACCTCACTACTCTTTCTTGTTCTGCCCATCAGCTTTCTGCACTCTCCATCCCTGCTGTGAGTGCAGCAGTCACTTCCTTACCTCACAGGCCCAGGGAACATTCAGGCTATGGCTGGACCCCCACTCTTGGATCCTGTGGCACTGGTGAAGCAGGTTGCAGCCCCCAGAGTCACCAAGGTGCCTGGGCAAACAGTTCTGTCAGCAGACCAGCAGCACAAGGGCAGTGCTGACTTCTCACTGCCACTGGTATCCCCAGTTCAGAGGGTCTTTAATTGCTACTTCTTTTGCTATGCCTCTAAGAACATCCCTTGCATTGTATTTCCTTGTATTGGGGATAGAAAGTAAAGTTCTTTTCAGCTAGGTCTCTCTCCCAGCTTAGATGAGCTGATCTTAAATTGCTGAGCTTTGCTTTCCTCTTCTGTGAAGCAGGACAAGTGCAGCACTCAGAGCCTTGTAAAACATGTCATATGTGCCAGCTGAATAGTGCTACTGCAGTAAAAAGCATTACAATTGAACACATCTTGCAACAATTATGTTTCCATCAGTTATGTACTAAGGAGGCAGACCTTACTTGGAAAGTGCTATTAAATACTCAGAGAAAAGTGAATTGTGAATTCTCAGGGGTAAATATTTATTCCAGACTCTCAAAAAAAGAGTAATGATCTGTGAATCCAGGTGTGGGAGGGTTTAAATGGTAACAGTGCCTGGAATTTTTCAGCAGCATCAACTGCTTTCAGAGTATGGACCAAAGGGTGACCTCAGGCTTTGCTCCACTGATCAGAAGCATTTCGGAATTGTTTGGGCAAGAATGATTCTAAAGAAATACCAATGCAGTTGTTTTCTGTTCTAAGGAAGCTAATTAAAAAAGCCATTTTTTTTTAGCCATATCTTACTGCTGTCATGTGCTGTCTTGTGCTTCCCTCCTTGATGATTGCCAAGATGTGCACTTGGAAGAGGGGCTTCGTCTGCTGAAACCATTTCAGAAGATGCTCTGGGCTACAGCATCAGCACACAGCCTGAAGAGGGTGAGGCACCCTGACTGCAAAGCAAATTTACAGTGTTGTGTGTCTACCTGAACAATCAGCAAGGCAAAAATTACATTTAGGAGACCTCCTGAGGTAGAATGTCTACCACAGCTAGATGAAGAAGCTAGAAAGCAACCCGTCATGGCTTTGATGGTCAGGCAATGCTTTCACTAATCAGCGCCGGCATTGCATCAGTTATTAGTGGAGCCATTTATTAACAAAACACTTCCCTCAGCCTCCCTTTGACCCTTTTATTCAAGGGTCTCAAAGTGGCATATTTTCCCCAGAGGATGGAGTCTATCGTGGGAAGTGACAGAACTTTTCCTTGTGGAAGTGTGAGTTGCAACTCATAGCAAATATATTTGCAAGTAGATCAGTGAGCCACAGAACAAGGAAAGACAGGTTTCCTAATGGCCTTATGCCTGCTGCCTGTCTCTCTCCTGTCTAATAACATGTAAGCTCACACAAGTGACAGTCTCTACCTGCTGTGCTCTTGCACAAAACTTTTCAAATACAACATCATGGAGATCTTAACCCCTCTGTCAAATCCTGTTGAAATCCATCAAGTGGTTTAAAAGTTCAATGGGGCTTTCTACCCCATTGCCACTTCATTAATTTTGGAGCCATGGGACATGAAGGTAATTGTCTTTCTAGGGAACCGTATCTTAAAAGTTAACCTTCACCAGAGGACGCCCCAAAAGATGTCAGTTGTTATGTGCATGTTAGCAGCCCCTTCTGTTTTCTCTCCTTAGAGGCTCTTGTGTGTGCCCCCCTCTAGAATTTTTAACCTACTTATCCACTATTAAAGACAAACCTCAAGTCTAAGCTCTGGTTGAGACTTTTCACTAACAAGCACTAACAGGCAGGCACCAGCTGCACAGCAGTCCTATCAAACGGAAGATCTGGGGCACGATCTCCTTGTTCCCTCCAGTGCACTTGTCACTGTTTTGTCTTTTCAAGTTCTGCTTTAAGTCCTGGGTTCCCCCTGATTCCTTGCAGGGCCATTCCACAGATGAATGGATCCTACTCTGAGAAGCTGCTTTCTGTTTCTCAGCATATATTTCCCCTTTGTTAAAGATTTCTCATTAGGTCTAGTTGTGCCCCTATGTATTTCTGGTATTTCTGGTATCCTGCAGCATCTTAGGAGAAATAAATGAAAAATCTCCTTCCTCACATGCCCACCTTTCACTGGGCCCACTCAAAAACCAGAACGCCAGTTCAGTGGCAAAAATTCTTCAGTTATGCATTCAGATGACTGGCAACTTATAAAAGCAATTTAAAAATGAGGATCCTAAATAGAATTTAATATATCCTTGTTCTTGCAGTGGTGGTAATTGAGTGTAGATTTGGCATTCTTAATCCAGAGTTGCAAGGATCTGCACTCTTCTATCAGTCTGTTTTGATCTCAAATTCTTATCTGTATTGCACTCTAGGCAGTAGGTTAGGTCAACCTGCTGTCTTAATAAACTGTCTCTTGGATGTTTGTGGGGTTTTTGACAATAGCCAGGACTTCTTGAGTTTCATGGTTGGCACAATGCTATAGAAAGCTCATTCCTTCTATTCCAATGGTTGTGCTAATAAATATGAGATACAGCCCCTAAAGTGCGACAAAAAAATGATTTTGGCTGGGACTTGCCAGTAGTATATTATCAGAGGGGATTGTATAAACAAGCCAGCACTTGTTAGAAGGAAGCACGGGGATCTGACTTCATTCCTGGATATCATCCTACTTTACTGTCCAGAAAACCTCTGAAAGACACCGGAGCTTGGAATGCTGGAGACAGCTTGACTGCGTCTCTCCGTGTGAACTGTGCTGCTAAGGGTCTGTTCAGGAACCCTCCTGAGTGAAGAAGACGCCAACTCATTCCGAGGCACAATACGAAAAGAGACCCTGGCACAGAGTTCTGCTTGCCAGAGGCTTACAGACATTTAGAAGCGCTCTGTTGTGCCAGCCAAGCCACAGCGCCTACTTCTTTTAATTCTTGTACTTAACAGACAACTGCTGAATGTGATAAGGCAAGGTTTCAGCTCAAAACAGACAAAAAACAGGGAGAGGAGAGGAGAGAGACAGCAGACAGACACCAGGTAGGAGATGCAGATGTAAAGCTTTGGTGTTCTCCCCTTCAGTGGAAAGAGTGGAGATGAGATTAGTCGTATTGCACTTAGTAATGGTATTATCCTGTACCAAACACCAGGAGATGCAGTTATTCTGACTGTCACTGTAAAAACATGAACTTCAGGGACTTGATTCTCCACTCAGTTGCTCTGTTTGAAACCAGATTAACATCAGAGAGAGTAGGATTGAACCTTTTGTGTTTGACAGTAGGAGCTGCTTTTTGAATTCAGGAAAACTACCTCCTTGCCAAGTGGCACTTCAGTACTTGTCACAGAGCTCCAGTGTGGTGCAATCCATCAAGTACCACTGAACAGAAAGCTGGAGGATTTTACAGAATCACAGAATGGTTCGGGTTGGAGGGGACCTTAGAGATCATCCACTTCCAATCCCCCTGCCACGGGCAAGGACACCTTCCACTAGAGCAGGTTGCTCAAAGCCCCATCCAATGTGCCCTTTCTTTCCTAGATGTGCCACTGAAGGTCCAGCAATGGTGCACACCATCAGCATCCCTACATACCCTAAAAGTGACATTGGAGAGCAAACCAGACCTTCCATGCTATCATACGCACTGCAGAGCAGGAGAATGAGCAAGACTGGAGGGGTTCACACCTATTCAGTATATCCCAGACAAACTGTACCAGTATCTGAGCTTTTTCCAATATACTCCTAATGGTTTCACATCCCTCCTGTTGTCCATTTTCCCATTCTATCTCCAGGGGAAGAAATGAGTGCAAGGAGAGTCATGTTCTGGTGGCTACCTCTTAAAAAAATATGTATTTAACTATCTTGCACGAGGCAAGATTTAAAAAACAACCTCAGTGCTTTGGGACCAGACCTTAGTGGAGTTGATCATGGCTCCCAGGTCCTGAGGGAGCTCATTTTGCAGTCTCAGCTCAGATCCAAAAAGGCTCTGCTGTCTCCCACCCAGGCAAGATTTATCCCTTATTACAGGCAACCTGTTGTGCTGTGCTGGGAGTAGACGCTGTTTGCTCTTGATTTCACTGCTGGCACTGTGCTGCCTTTCAGTGTATGTCCACACTGCAATGAGAAGCGTGGCCATAACTTCTGTCAGTCTTTCTTGCATTTCTGAGAAGAAATTAAGTTACAGGCCACGGCCAACATCAAGCCCTGCTATTTTGGTGAGAGCTGTGGGTATGGGCACCATGCTGAAAGGAGCAGTTCTATAATGATAGGAATAGATGCTGATCTGGATCCAGTTCATGGCTGACCCTCATCTTTCCTTATGATCTTCCCTCCCCTCATGGCTGCCCACCCGTCCC
>JAOEHY010032657.1:0-43220 GCA_025447955.1 Psilopsiagon aurifrons | reverse complement strand
GGTGGTGAGGCACTGGAATGGGTTGCCCAGGGAAGCTGTGAATGCTCCATCGCTGGCGGTGTTCAAGGCCGGGTTGGGCAAAGCCTTGGGTAGCATGGTTTAGTGGGAGGTATCCTTGCTCATGGCAGGAGGGCTGGAACTGGGTGGTCTTAAGGTCCTTTCCATCGTTAACTGTTCTATGATTATATGATTCTATTTTTATATTTCCAACACGTACTGTGGTGAGTATAAGGAGGCAGAGATTGTTTACTGGATGCAAGGCACACACTGTTTTCACACTTCTTGTCTTCCCAAGCAGGATTACCTTGTCAGTCCTGACTTTTGGGAATGGTCTTTGGCAGATGTCATCCCCCGAAGTTATACACTCTAGGAAAGCACCAGCTCAGGGTAAAATCCCACCAAGGTGTACAGGATAATGAGCCAGGGCTGGAGACTGTGCCCTGGGGCTGTTCAGGAGCTCAGATACATATAATTCTGGTGCATGATGGCATTCGTAAACCAGCTCTTTGCACAGTGCAGGGATGCATGGATGAGAATGAGCAGCACTTTGGGGTTTAGAACATGTCCTGGCTGTCTGCAGCAATGCATGGCAGTCCTCAGCTTGTGCTGGTGATAGACTCTTCAATAAGCTTTTGATTAACTTCAGTTTTGTCCCCAAGACCTCTGCTGTAAAGAGGTGGCCAGCCCAAAATCACAACGGCAAGATCTGTTACTTAGGATTGATGATAAACTGGCAGAGAGCACAACTTGCCCTGGGAATTTCATACCACTCATTTCTATCTCTAGAGACTACTGAAGTAAGGGAGAACAGAGCAAATCAAAACCATATGTCGCCTGTATTCTCTTGTCATGTACAAGAGGGGAATAACACAAATCACCAGTAAACCCAATGTCTCTTCTGGGAGAAAACTGTATTGCATTTGTAAGAGGCTGCTGACAGATAACTGGAAGCATTGAAAGCGTTTTGTTCAAGCTACCCCTCTATAACCATTGACAGTGTTGGGGAGTTGAAGGCAGATTAAATGGAGACACAGAAGTGACAACCATGGTTTTAAAGCAGATGGAAGTGTGCTTAAGATGGGGATAGGTTGTTCCCTATGCTTTGCTTTAACTGCTCCTGAAGGTTTCTCTGAAGTTAAGTGAAGTGACCTTGTGTGCCAAGTTTTGGGTTGATTTTCTTTACTGCATCTTCATGGCCAGCTAAGTCAGGCAAGCGTTGCCACAGTGTGAAATTAGCAGGAAATAAGAGATATCTATCAGCAGTAAGCTAAAAATAAGATAGAGCAGGCAAAATAAGATAGAGCAGACCAAAAGTGATTAGCACCCAAATGCCAAATTAGTCTTGCTTGTGTTCCAAGGGAACCCATGGGAGAAATATGCAATGGCCCCTCACAATCTTTATGGTCCATGAAACATTCATTGCGACTACTTTGGGTGAGAAGTCCCCTCCCTCAGGGTCTGTGCCTATGTGTAATTTTCAAGATACCTTGCCCAAATTCCATTGTCATTTTCCCTTGATGAATCCCTGCTCATAGGCAGAGCCTGGCAGGACACAAAGATCGGCACACCATGGGGCACTGTTGGCACAAAGGGGTTTTGCATGTCACTATGGGGCTGCCAATCACCAAATGCTGGAAGGGCCTTTACAGCACTGTAAATGCCAATTTTTATGCCAATGTGTTATTATGGAGCATTTATTATAAATCATTTTGAGGGTTAAAAATGTTTTCTTGCTTTCTCAGACAGTGGAGCAGAGTGGGCAGTGCATTGCACAACAGACTCGGATCTATTTTAAGTTCTAACAATGGCATAAAATATATGTCTGGGAATAATTCAGTTCACCTGCTGTTAAATGAGGTAAGGAATCTTGCTTTACTTACTCAGAAAAATGTTTTGATATCCACTGATTTAAAACAAATAGACCAACATAAAACAGTATTACTAAAGCGAGCTGCTTTAAAGCATTCTACAGATGAATGCTCCTCAGAGGCAGCAAGAAAGAGCAAAAGAGGCAGTAATGGCTTTAAACAGCACATAAATGCCACCTCCAGCTTTTCTCCTACTTTTCCTACTCAGACGTCCCCTAAGTTTCTGCTTTTTCCATAGGAAATTCCCAAGGTGTGACTTTGCCCACAAGCAGGCATGTTAATTTGAGACTGGGGGCAAGAATTATTCTGACTTTTGAGGAAGAAAACACAAGATTTGTTGAGTATCAAACAAAATGTATGTGAAAAGCAGTCTCTCTCCATTTCTCTGTTGAAGAAGAGATGTGCTGGAGGCAGAAGGTGAAGCACAGCATAGGAAAAGCTTTGTTGGGACCCATTTGTGCATGTTCCGATGACAATAGGCTCAGGGTGGGCTGAATTTTGGACAGTTCTGCCCATACAGACTGTGATGGAGGGGGAAGGGAATGCTGGAGAAGAGGAAAAGGGAGTTCAGGATGTTCTCATAGGAATCCCAAGCAGGAAGGGACCTCTGGGGTCAGGGAGTCTTGCTCAGGGTCTCACATCCCGCCACATTCTCTAGAGCCTGTAGTCAACTCAGCAAGCTTCACATCATCCTCAGCTACCTTAGCTTAGGAGGTATTATAATGCAGACATCAGAAGTGAAGTGCTGTGATAAAGCCAATTTTCCTGCATTTTCAGATAAATAAGAGCTGAAGCAATTAAGTTCCTTGACTTGTTTGGGGATTTTTCTCCTTATTTTCCCCCTTTAGAAACCCGCCCAGAAGTTTCTACATTAATCAATAGCAGCGAGGAAGCTCTCACCCACCAGGAAATGCTGAACTGGAACTTGCATGCACTGAACCCCAAAAGTGCAGACCCCATCGCATGTACTTGTCCCAGCAAGGACTCACATGAGCTCCTTACCTGCTCTCCCAGGAATGATGCCGTGCACCTTTCAAATTGGTTTCCTGCAGGTTTTGCCCTTTTTCTCCCTTCCATTTCTGAGTTTACCCAAATGGATAATGACTGTTGTGACTGGGTTTAACTACAATTTGATGTAACAGCTTTCTGAGCCCACACTTAGATCAAGGACTCTTTGGGGACATTTTGTTGTGCAAGGTTAAGCTGCTGAAGGGAGAGTTGTGATTGCTAGGTCGGATGGCTGATGGAAGGGACAAAAAAATTTGGGTACATGTCAAAGTTCACAGACCAGCTGATTGAAACTATTTCAGGGTAATTATTACCAGCATACCTGAAAAATCAGCCCCATTTTCCAGAGGATAAGAGCTAACTAGAATTCAGTGCTTTGTAGCTTACAGCCATTTTTATTAGCTCTTTAATGTAACCACTCATTGACTCTACGGGGGTCTGCTCAGAGCTGTTCTGCAGCCCAGACAATTGGGTCAAATCTCCCTTCTCTGGGCTCCTCTCATGTAGTGAACATCTCTTAAATGGATTCCAGTGTGAATGCCATGGTGCTCTCCTGCTCCGTGATGCTGAATGTGCAAACAGTTTAAAACAGAAAAGTGAATGCTGTGTGCTGTGCTGCCTTTTAAAATGCATTCTTGCTGGGATAAGAGCACTTTGATTGGCATGGCTGGAGCTTGAGATGTGTTTTCAGACCCTCTAAGTGGTCTGTGACCTGACACCTTTCACAACTACCTCCAGTTCACCTGCTACGTGCTGAGACTCTCATTACATACAAAGGGAGGAGTGGGTTCAGCAAATTGCTCCCATGTGTTTGGCTATTTAATGGTTATTGACTGTACAGTGACATGGTCTTCTAAGTCACCTATTGTTCTCTGCTGGATCGTGACACTGTCCCCTCTCCAACACATCAGCCACTGTGAGATGGCATTATTTCATATTATGTTAATAGCCATAAATGCACAGCTCAATATTAACGACACTCCAAATTTCAGAGCTGGGCTCAGTCAATAAGATTATTAGTAAAATGCACAGAGAGCTTTGCAATGGATTAGACACAGCACTCTCCATGGAGAGCAGTCACGAGGGTTAGCTCAAATCCTCTCAGCAAAGGATGCTCAAAAAAGACACATGGTTATCCCTTTGGACTTAAACTAAACACAAGATTCCTAAAATGCTTTAGATTTTACCCTTATCTTATTTGTCTCTGGGAAATCTTTACATATCTCAAAGTCAGCAACTATATAGTTTACTTAGCTTAAATACTTATCAACATGACAAACCTGTTTTCAGTACTAGTGGAGTCATCTGCAGCACAATGAAGTCTGAGAAATGCTGTGATTTTGGACAAATTGAACATAAATTAAAGCATTGCATGGCTGCAGTTCACAGTCCTTTGCTTAAGTACACTCTGCTAAGTAGACATTGGTTATCCTTTCTTCCCCTCCAACCCTATAACCTCAGTTATTCATTCTCTTGACAACTTTGCTTAATGTCTGTAAGTGACAAATGCTAATGAATGCCTGTGCCATTCACACAGGTCAAGAAAACAAGCAAACATAAGATTAATACAAGTTAATCAGTTACTGTTCACAGAATAATTCAAGTCTTGAAATTCAGCCTCTCTCTGTTTTTCATGATGAATATTTGTAAATCACTGCTGCCACTGATGCCACATTCAGCATCTTTTCTGCCTTATAACTTCCATCTTAATTTTAATAATGAGAGCCTTTTCAGTCAAACAGTGTTCTTTATATTTAAAGTCAACAGATTAATATGCACATAAAAAATAAGTACATCACCCCTAATATCTGCCTGGTGGTTAGGTTTTACCTTGCATGACTGACTCATTATAGATAATTAATATTGGCATTATTACAGTTTGGCAAATTAAACTACGTGTCCATGGAGTAAAAACAGACAGAATAACGCCTTTGCAAGCAAGACAGATGCATAAAATCTCAGTGACTTGCATCTATCTACTACAGACTGTCTGCTCTGGAAGTCTGTTCTCCCTCCAGGTCATATAATTTTGGTGGATATAATTTTGGTGAGGTTTAACAGCTAAGTGGTGCTGACATCCCTCATGTTGATTCATGCCAAAGCCACCACGTTGCACAGGGATTAATCCCTCTCTGTCAAGCAGCAGGCTGCCAGCAGTGCTCTAAGGGTGCCAGATGCTGGGTGAAACTTCACCGTCTCTGGTAGATCCAGATGTCCTCTGCAGTGCTATTCTTCTAAAAACAACCCCAAGCTAAATAAATACAGCATTTAATATTCAGCATTTCATTGCTTCTTCATAAGTCCATTCCATTCTAGTCTGGTGTTCTTTATTCTATTAAATTCATATCCTTATTCTTGCTCTTGCACTTGTTCTATCCTTATCCTTATTCTATTTGTATTCTATTCTATTTGCCAGGGGCAGTGGCCACAGTTTAGTGGCCACATAAGAAGTAACCACAGATCTGATTCTGACCAAAAGCCTTTACAGCATCCCATGCCTCAGTTTACCCTCTGATGTTAGTGCCTTCAATGTATGAACTGAAAGGAATTTGTGAACGTAATCTAGTGTGTTGGCAGTTCATAGAAGCTTCTGTTATATGCAGTCTTGTAGTTTCTGGTGGTCACATTCATTATCCACAACTCCAGTGCTTCAGCCCATTGATATCCTGACCAACACAGGTCCCATTCATGCAGCTGTAAGGGATGATTCAGATGATGCGTTTTCCTTACCGTCTCCCTTGGTTTTCAGTTGCACATAGTGATATCTACAAAGACGACCACTTTATTTGTAACTTAAAAAAGGCCCCAACAATATGAAGTGGACTATGCTAAAGGAAGAAGCTTGTTGTCACTTTTGTTGTCACTTTTGTTCTCCATGTTTTTGCTAAGTGTAAACATGGTTTTGCAGCTCTTTTGAATTTTCCACACTGCAACTGTATTTTCTGAGTGTGTCTTGTAACATCTTTATAAAAAAAAATCTACTCTAATTCCTTTTACATGCCCAAAGATGACTTTTTTCCTCACAGGAAACATTCTAAATTGTGCAAAAATGCAAAGCCATGTATAAGAGACACATCTGTCACTGCCCTCTCCTTTCTCTTCACCAGCAAAGGAACAAGTTGGTCTCATCTCCTCCCTCCTCCCGTCTCTTCAGTTATCCCAATGCAACCACAGCTTTAAGTTCAATGTTTGTTTTTCATACCCTTTGCCTTTCCTTGACACTCTCTACCCAGGCTGCGGGCTAAGATGTTCTAAGACCTCTTGATGTTTTCAGAGAGCTTTTTTTAACTTCTCAAGTTCTTAAAAGCCTTATTGTCGATATAAAAACCCAGCCTGGCACCTTTTATTTTTCTCTTGGCTTCACCCTCTCTACCACCACCCCATTTTGTGTTCAGCAGCCTACAAAGACTGCATCTTCTGCACCCAGTGCTAAAAATACCCCCCATGATCAGCTATGGGGTAAAGCATAAACCCCCAAGGGAAGTTGTGCTTCACTTTGGTGTTTATTGTGACTTTAATCCTGTGAAGCATGTCAAGTGTACCCTGTGTCTAGAAGGCATTATAGCAAACAAAAGTGTTTTGCTGCAGTAACTCAATCAGTTGGTTATTCCTGGTGCTAGTGCAAGCTCAGTCAGTGTCAGGGCACTGTGGCTGGCATGGGGTGATTATGCAAATAAAACCCAGAATTACCAAATTGTAATCACAGCACAAACACTATCAGCACCTGATTCATCAATCACTACCTTATTAACTGCTCTGATAAGTATGAGCTGCGAGAAAACCCTCTGGGTTTCATCTATATCTAAATATAGTCATAATTTTGGTGGTCCAATATTGGAACCATCAGGTTCACACAATTACTTCATAAATAAAAGGAAAAGGCAGCATGTCATCTGCTGCAACATTAGGCAGATTTGAGGTACATCACAAAGCAAATAAATAGCCTAACATACCTGGTTTTATCACTGCTGTTGTTTGGAAGCTTTCTTTTACTATTAACTTTAACTGCTGCTACTGTAAGCTGGGTGATATGTCCCAGAAACGAGCTGCTTTTTGTCTTGGGTATCTTTAGTGGTTCCAAAATGTGATGTGGGTGCCAGATTCCTTGGCCACAGTGAATTCCATTTGCTCTTTTGCTTTTTTTCCCCTCAGTTCCACAAAGAATTATTTTGCTTGACGCAGTCTTTTGCAAATCATTGCAAAACAAAAATGTATGTTTAACTAATAAATACATTAAAAAAATATAGGTATGTACATAAATCCTCCTCATATACTTTGCTAGGATTTTCAGCTTGGTGCTGGAAAGAAGGAATGATTCTTAGTGAAGTCAGTAATAATCCCTAGTGAAATTATTGTCTGCCAAGTTATTGTATATTTTCTTTATTCTGGGATTAGAAGTGGATGTACATACACCGTTCTCAACAAACTCACTGTGAATAGCTCTCATGTATCCCAGATATAAAGTTTTTGATGGCCGTAGAAAAACATGCACAAACCCAAGGCAAAAAATGCCTAGCAAACGTTTTTAATTGTCTGTGGATTGAAAAAGATTTCAGGCTACTTCCTCTCTTTAAAAATCCAGGGATATTTTATTCATTGACCTAGCATTCCCTTTCCCTGCTAGACAGCTGATATAAGTGATTTGTGTATCTGGGGTAAGTTGGTTTAGCTGAGAATTTTAGAGGGAATCAAAGGGCAAAATGTGTCCTGACACTTAATTTTACAAGTACATTTGTTCTGCCAAATAATTAATTCTTTAAATTCTTCCAAAATTGGAAATCATGCTTTCTGGCCCTTAAGCAGACTTGTTATTCCTACCCTTAGAGTATGAAAAATAACAGCCTGGTTTTGCAGCTATCAGTCCATGTGACACCTCTAATATACACCATTGGTAAATACAAATGGAATTAATGCCAGGTAAGGTTTCCAAAGGGCCTGGGAATTGGATATGCTTTCAATAGACTGTTGACCAAGGATCACAAACTAATCTGTTTATGGGGCATGCCTGGCACACTGTCTTGAAAACTTTCCTTCACCGAAGCAGCGGTGTTGAACTCAGCAGTTTAACATGTCTGGGTAAGCACTGGCAGGATTCACCCCTCCTTAAGTTTCTGTGTTTTTACAGAGCTGTCTGGACATGTCAGAACAAGCTCTAACCATAACTGACTAATTTACATTGCTCCTGCCAATCAAAACATTAGAGAACTTGGGATATTAGCACCCCCTTATCTCTTTGTCTGCACATATTGCAATTCACACAAAAGAGGGATTAACCCTTTACCCCTTCCTTCCCATCCTTTTTCTTTCTTTACTTCAATTATTTTACATCTCCAATTCATTCTTTTCAGCATCTTTAGATAAAAGGGAGAAGCTCTTCCCACCAAGGGTGCTGAGGCACTGGCACAGAGTCCTCAGAGAAGCTGTGGCTGCCCCATCCCTGCAGTGCTCAATCCAGGTTGGACACAGGGGCTTGGAGCACCCTGCTCTATGGAAGGTGTCCCTGCAACGGCAGGGGATGGAGCTGGATGAGCATTAAGCTCCCTTCCAACAAAGTTTGTACTATTCTATGATCTTTCTGAATTATTAGGAGAGCTCATCACAAGCCAGAGACTTTCTGTAGACCAAAGTTACCAGTATTTCTGTGTTGAAATCAGTCGTAGCCGTGACCAAATCATTAAACAACATTCCCATTGTCTCTCGTGTCCTTTTTTAATTAGTATCCAAACTGAACGTGCAATAAGACTAAATGAAATTATCCTAAAGACTGCAAAATAATAAAATGGTGAAAAATTAGGTTGATTTCCAGTGCACTTACAGATCATAGAATGGTTTAGGTTGGAAAGGACATTAAGATCATCCAGTCCCAGCCTCCTGCCATGGGCAGGTACACCATGCACTAAATCATGTTACCCAAGACTCCGTCCAAGCTGGCCTTGAACACTGACAAGGATGGAGCATTCACAACTTCTTTGGGTAACCTGTGCCAGCACTTCACCACCCTTTCAGACTGTTACGTTGTTTTAGAATGGTTTAAGTGAGAAAAAGGGTTGCTATGAATTTGATTGACCTTTACTTACAACCTGATGGATTCGGGTCTCTTCAGGGCAGTTTCCTTTTCCACAGCAATGTGAATTCCTGACAAATGTTCATTGTGCGCCTGTCATGACCACAGTTCTCCTCCACTGGCTGCTGCCACTCAGACTGCATTGCACAGCTGATAATTCCTTCTGAGGGCCAGAATTTTGCATGTGACCTTATTGAATTAGACTTCATTTTTTCCAGCAATCTTTCCAATCTGTCAAGACAATTTTGGACATCACTTTTGTCACCTCGCCTGTTCACATGGATTGCAAATGCCATCAGACTGTAGAGTATCAAAGCCATGAAGAAGAACTTTGACTGGTACCTGTGCTACAGCAGGCTTATGCTTTAATTTCTTAATGCATCTCTCTGGTCTGATACTTCTCAAAGAATAGTTATGAATGCTTTGTTATTTTCCAGTCAAATGCCACTATAATAAATAGTAGCATTATTTAATCCTTGTTTCCCAAAATTGCTTTGGAGACTATCTAGGGAAATACTGTCCAGACCTTAAGTCATAATATTTGACATCTATGTGTTTTTTTCCTCTCCTTCAGGCCTATTGCTTTGTCAAAAAGAATAAGAAATCCAATTTCTTCAACACGGCTTGTTATTAAAGAAGAAATAAAAGTGTTTTGGCTGTTATTCATCCCTCACTTGTCTTTTTCACGTTTATAGACCAAGTATTTATTTCAATATTATTCTGAAAACTGAAATCATGCCAACTCACTGCATCACCTCACCCTTCTTTCCAAAGATTGTCATTGCATCTTTCCTTATCTCCCTTCCCACGCAGTGTTCTCAAAGGTCACCAGCTGGGTTATTCCAGCTATCTCCCAGAATACACATGGGTGGATGTTGTCTAGTACAGATCATTCGTACCACCTATCTTTTTTTCTCCCATTGTAACCCAACTTCTTCTTTTCAGTGGTGTTCATTGTGCCAAACACCCAATCACTTTTGAAACAGCATTATTCTTTATGTCTTTGGCTAACGTCCTCCTCTCTCTTGAGATGAGGAGCAACTATGTCATGGACATTTATTTCATTCTTCTGATCAGGTGCTTTCTATTACTCTTTGCCCCAACTGGTTTTTGTCCCTCTATATCTGTGCTTGTCTAATAAATTTGTCCATAGTGTTTTGATGGATGAATTTTCTGAATCCTGTATATTTTTTGCCTGTCTCTGTGCTCCTTAAAGGTCTGTTTGGTCAAATACACTTTATACAACTTTCTTAGGCCATTTTTCATGTTGGGACAGTCTGTATGTCTTCCCTTAACAAAAATATCTTAACGCATTGCCAGTTCTCCACAATTTTTATCTTTAAAATAGTTCCCTCCTGAGTCTTAACTACTTCAGTTTGAGAAATGCATTTTCCTGAAGACCATAATCAATATCTGTCCTTCTTTCCCAGACCCAACCATGCTGTTTCAGTCTCATCCAAGCTGTCTTCTATCTTCATGTCCTCAGCCTGCTCCTACCTATTCTATTAAAAGTCATAAAATTTCCTTTTCTCTTTGATTGGGTTTTTTTTTAGCTGCTCATCAAAAATTTATGCTTCTTACAGTTCAGATTTTTCTGGGTTCTTTATATACCCTGCTGTACCCTTCCTCCCAGACACGTCTGCGTCAAAGGACTCCAGTCTCACATCCCCCAGGTACTACTAATAGGTATCACTAAGACTAATTCTGTTAGTTTTCCATAAATTAATTCAAAGCTGTAAAGTGAATCTTTCACACTGAGAATTGGAAGATGGTTGTGGAATATGCTAAAGATACAATCAGTGTTCAGCAGAAGAGTGAGTTGTTGCTACACAAGAGACCTTTCTGCAAGCATATCGGTTCTGGCACCCCTCATAAACTCTAAACCCAAATCAAACAACAAAGAAAGCCAACTGGTGCACACAGCAAGAAAGGCTGCTTTCAGCAGAACTGGGCCATTGCTGGCATGGTTTTGGAGGTCATTTTCATCCTAGCTTAAATTGGAACGCCGAGGCTGTTCCAATTACAGCATCAACTCTGATTGTGGTTCTTGTGTGCAGTTTAGCATAGGCTGTGGCCAAACTCCACAGAGAAGAGCCTAGTTTATTGGCTGGATTATTTATATTCCTTGTGGTTTATTTGCCTGCTTAATTAGTGCTTGAATCTCTTTGCACTCTATTTCTTCTACAAGCTGATTCTTGGGTGTTTTAATATCCTCTAGAATATTTCTTGTAATGCTTCAATTAGGAGCTTTTCCACATTTAGCTTATTTTAATGTAGGGCTCTGTGTTCAGCTGACAGAAGAACAATAAAAGGAAAATTGGTTGGATCCTGCTATTCAGATAAGCTTAAAAGGTGAACATTACTGATTGAATGGATTATCTCTTTGGGTTTTTTCCCATTCTGCATGCTCATCTGTATTATGCTCATAGCCTTTCTGCCTGAGCAGTTCTTGGTAATGCATTAAGCTATGTGACTTGCATTATTTCCATGGTAGTACTGTTCTCATCTTTCCCCTTCCATTGTGTACATGGAGTCTTTTCCTGGTTTTTAAACTTATTTACTGAAGACACCATCTGTATTAGACATATTGCTACACACTAGTGTTTAAAAAGTCAGGACCAAGGGAAAGAAAGACGGCAGTCCTTAACTCAAGAACCTCAATGACAGCTTTTTTGCTGTGAACAAAAGGAGATTTATCCAACTCCAGGAAACTTGTACCTGAAGAGTTAAAGTATTAGCTGTAATTTGTTTGATGGATATTGTTGATCTTTATATTTCAGCCCAAACTCTTCTTCATCTCAGAATCCACTCACTAATTTTGTATGATATAATTATCCATAAATGTAAACATCCTTTTGAAGCTTCAAGTTTACTTTCTGTTAGGCAAAGCACTGCTGCCTATGGGTTTTGTTGACATCTTGCACCTTTATCAGTATGCCATGCTTGTCTCTTCTTGATTTCAATGCATCTAAAAAAAGTAGCTTGAGTGAAGTGTCTGTGATGATTCATGGTTGTGAGTGCCAAGAGTTAGAGGCAAGCATACAATGCAAATGTACAAAATGAATTAAGTATTTGGTTGGTCAACTTGTTCGACATCATTTCAATGAGTGTCCCACAGACCTGAACATATATCACACTTGGCATAGGCTTTACCCAGCATGTCCTGCTTTGGCTGCACCTCCCAATTAAACAAGCACCACTGTGATTTGCTGCTGTGGAGCTAACCTAGTTTCTGGAAACAAGCTCCATCTGCGCAAATATCTCAGCAATGTAGTTTTACCTAATAGGAATATGTTGCTTTGAGCACAGTTTTGAAAGATATAGCGTTGCTTTGGGAAACTCAGCACTGCAAAGAATCCACTCAAGCTGTCCAGCAGATACTTGGGAATTAAGTGTATCATATGAGAAGGAAACAACACATTTTCTAATCTTTGCCAACCACATGGAAATTCATCTCTCTTATGTTTCACGTCCTGAGATGATGACCACAATGAGAATTGACTTAAATCCCACAGACCTTGTTTTTGCTTGCAAATTGGTTTAAGCTTAATCACTTAATCAGGTAGTTGAACCATTTATGTTTCTTGGCTGAATTCCAGTCTGGGTTCATCTCTCATGAAATCGTTCCACTTCATTTACCAGTCTAGTGATCCTGAACCAGCCATTATAGGAAATTACAATGCACACAGCCAGAAAAGAGATGTCCAAGGCAGATTTCAGATACATGCTTTTGTCTTGTGACAGATCTTGAAGGCTGCTTCGCAGAAGAATGTTCCAGATCCTCTCCATCTTTTTCAGCTTGACATGTGGAGCCAAACACCCGCTGAAACTGTTAAGGGATTAAGAGTGGCATTAGTATGATGACAGATCCACCTCTTTTCTTGCTGATTCTGGCACCCACAGCCTCAGAGCACTGACCTCATCACTCTCAGAATCATAGAATCAAATAGGTTGAAAAAGACCTATAAGATCAGCAAGCTCAATCATCTCTTGCCCTAGACTATTTCTTGGGGTAGATCAGGTGATGGATTGGGCAGATCAGTGAGGCACATGAGCTCTAACTGGCATCAAAGGTGTGCCTTTTATTAGTCATAGAATCATAGAATAGTTCGGGTTGGAAAGAATCTTAAGATCTTCTAGTTTTAATTCCTGCCATGGGCATGGACACCTTCCACTAGACCATGTCACCCAAGGGTCTGTCCAACCTGGCCCTGAATACTACGAGGGATGGGGCAGGCACAGCTTCTCTGGGCACCCTGTGCCACTGCCTCAGCACCCTCACTGGGAAGAACTTTATCCTTATCTCTAATCTGAACTTTCTCTGTTTCAGTTTGAACCCATCACCTCTTGTCCTATTGCTACAGTCATTGAAGAGTCCTTCTCCAGCATCCTTGCAACCCCCTTCAGACACTGGAAGCTGCTCTGAGGTCTCCACGCAGCCTTTTCTTCTCCAGGCTCAACAGCCCCAATGTTCTCTGCCTGTCTCCATACAGGAGGTGCTCCAGCCTCGTGGCCTCCTCTGGACTTGCTCCAACAGCTCCATGTCCTTATGTTGAGGACACCAGAATTACACACAGTGCTGCAAATGGGGACTCACAAGAGAGGAGTAGAGGGGCAGGACTCTAATAAGGACTCTTTGCTGGTGGTGTTCCTGGAGCTGCTTTTAAAATTGTCAGCCTTGTTCAGAATCAGGGAGTTTTCTACCATGGCATGAAATCGCAACGTTTCCTTGTGCATTCCCACTACCTGACATTATTTTCAGCTCAGACTATTTCCTGAATGTGATGTAATTTAGTAATCTATTTCTTCAAATACTTGTGCAAACTCTTCCAGCAGCCAAATAAATTTCCTGTGCCGCAACATCCTCTGGTAAAGAAGCTGTATTTTTTTAATCTGACATGTACTAGTTTAACAAAATGACTCCTATTTTTTCACTTTGAAAGAGATCAGGAATAGTTAATTCTTATTGACCACCTCCATTCCCCTTTAATTCTTATCCTCATCTTTTAGCATCTCTTTCCCAAACTGACAAGTCTTAACTGTTGCTCACAGGTGCATGGATTCATTGCTCTCTTCTGTAGGTCTCCTATATCTTTTTTGAGATAAGGGTAACAAACTTACATGTAGTATTATAGATGTAGGAAAGTCCTAATATGAAGGATTTATGCTGTGTTATAACGTTCTGTGTTTTCTTTTCCGCTGTTAATTTTCGTGGTGCTTTTTGGTTTATTCTATTGAGCTTTGGGCTGGTTCATAGAAATCCTAGGCATTTATGGAAGTATTGATCATAATTCCAAGGGCTTTCTGCATTTTTAGTGTGAAAAGAGGTAAACTCCGCAGTCCCTGCAGCCGATACCTCAAAGCATTCCTTCAGCTGAATGTTTCACACTGTTCTCACCACATTCAGCTTCACAATTCCAACATGCTGTAAAGAAACCGAACAAACCAGGATTAATTTTGCTTCCAGGAATCTAAGGAGGTTTTCTTACTCTGAATCCAGCTAATTACTTTCAAAGAATTAGACGATGCCCATGAAAGTGTTCCAAAACCAATTACACAGACTATGAACAGGAAGGGATTTTTTACATTAAATTGTGTCATCAGCTCCCTTCTTTATCAGTTACATGTGTTTGAAGTTTCATTGCACCAGTACAATGAAAGGAGATGAAATCTGTTGGAAACTCAGGAGGTCAGATGTCTGTTCTAAGCGTTACCAGAGTCCTGCTGCCTGGCCTGTGGCATGCTGTTCTGTCTCTGCTTTCTCTCCAATTACTTCTTGATCCTATTTTCATTGGAAATCCTGGGGGAAAAGGTTAGCACATCTGCTCATGCAGTGGCCTCACACCTCTTTTCCAGGTACAAACATGAAGAGTGGACTTGCTAGGAGAAGAAAAAGGTCTTGAGTCTTGCCTCTGACAGTAGCAAGCTGCCCAGGAAAGAGCATAACAACAGAGCAGGTAGGTAGTAATACACCTATATCCTATGGTGACTATACCCTCACCAGAGTATATAGATGTATTATACCTCCTCCAGCCAGAGGCAGAGGTGAAATATCTGTGTTGGATGTACTTCCCAGCCCCTTTTTCATTCTTTTAGTTCATTTCTTGGAAATTTTGGCTGCATTTTGCTATAACAGCCAATCTGCAGCCAAGAAGATATTCACCCTCAGACACTCATCATCTGGCAGCAGTGTCACAGCCATCACTGTCAAGGTATACCCATTTTTCAGGAAAAATCCATAATTCCCCACCAGTACAGTACTGCCCCCAGGTATTTCATAGCATAAGAAGTGATCAGAGGTGGGTCACTGTTATACAGAGTGGTTCTCATACACTGTCGTGCTAAAAAATACAGGAATGGGTGCAAAGAGCTCTCCTCATCAAATTCTCTTCCTAGCATTCAATAAGCTATTAGTATTCACTCTGATTTTGCTCACCTTCACCTTTTCTCCTTTCACTGCTGTGCTAAAGTACTCCTGTTACATGGAACTGTTTGGATTTAGGAAGCACCCTTAGATGGCGAGAACCTGAGTTCTTTGTTGGCTTTAGCAATTGGCTGCTATGTTCATCTCACATTCTAAGACAAGCATTTGCTTCTCACACTTTCTCCAGCAAATATGACTTTAAGCATGGGGCAGGAAAACAAACTCTAAGACCACCCCTCAGCTTTTGATAACTTCTGGACTCATTTTTCATGTTTTATTTTCCTGCCTCCTTGGAAGCAAAGCAGAGCAGTAGAAAGCATTAATCTCTAACCACAGCAATTTCCTGAATGCCAGAGAACTGCTGTCAAAACCAAAGATTCACTCGCTGATGAAACATCTGTATTAGATTACTGCACTTCCCTTTTTGCTCCTGCATCACGGCCTGCAATCAGCCACTGCTCCAAACCAGGAGCTGGGAGCAGCTGCACACTTCAAAACCGTTCCAGGCTTCCCCTCTCTGATAGTGTTGCAATGTGACTTCTACAGCAAGGATTTTATGGATGCTTCTTTACCCAAACACTGCAAAGTAAACAATAAATCCTGTTTCCTTCCTGGAACAGAGCTGGAAAATACCTGCATTGCGCTCCTACCAGTTTTAATGTGGCCTCACTAACTTCTTTCTACCTCACTTTTCTGATTGCTGCCTCTGATCTGTACCATCATCTCCCAGTGACTGTCAAGCTGCTCGTAACATATATTTCTGGAAATGTATTTCTCTCCTTTTCCTCTATGTATAGTTATATTCTATCCACTACTAAAAATAATGATGATAGTTTTAATAATGACTGATCTCCCTTGCCCTGATTTAGCCCTTTAGCTGGCTGACGCAAGAAGATTATTCATTGTCTTCTCCAAAGTAATTTCTATGGGTCTTTGGGAGTCATGTCTCCTGTCTGATTGACTCATTAGATTTCGAGCTTCCTAATAGCCAAGGTCAGAAAGATTGATTTGGATAGTACCTTCTGGGAATTTGCTCCTGACTTGCGTGTCAGACCTGGATTTCTCTTGAGAGTAGCAATGTATTCTAACCCTGTGGATTTACCACCAGAAGAATGAATGACCCTGCCAAATGCACGGAGATTTACACCTGGGACACTACTGGCATATTGTTTGACAGCCACCTTCTGGCAGTGTCCCCACAACAAGGACTTTCTGACTTTCAGGGAAATGCTCAAACAGGAAAAGTGGGGAGGTACGTGGGATAACTCCAAGCAAAGAGAAGGGGGGAGGTATGTGGGATAACTCCAAGCAGAGAGAGTCTCTATAAATTAGTGGCTGTTTGTACCATGAACCAAGATATCCTCAGGCTAAGTTCAACTCTCTCAGCTCTTGCAACCTGCAGCCTTGTGGGACAACTGAGCCCTGCTCACCAGGGACCATGGTGATCCAGGAAATCTGGCACTGGAGACAGAATATTTGGCTCCTTTCCCTGAAGGCTCTCGGTTATTACCTTTGTTTCTTTGTCTTTCACTGAGGGATAGTATGTAAAATATTTTCAAAATCTATCTCTAACTCCTTCCTTTCAGTTGGGATGTGTAATTTGAAAGACGTTCAGTAAATGAGGCTGGGCCTTCACCAGAGGGAATGGAGAACTGACCCCACATTTGGGGTTTGGATCTCCCACCCTCCTCTGTGAGAGATCAGGAAAAAAGGTGTATGCTACAATTACCAGGTAGCTTCTTGAGAAGTTCCAGCTTCAGATATACCCTGGTTAAAAGTTCACCTAAAGATGTTGTCTAAAACCACCAGTGAAGAAATATGGGAACTGCAGCCCTATACCATTTCCCATTTGAAGAGACACTCTGACAGCAGACCACTGGAAAGTCTGATTCAAGGCACCTGATTTAAGCCTATCAACAGCATTCTCTGTGTTATAGCCCTGGATGGGCATTCACCTGCTAGATACAGCTGCATACGGTCATGGGCTCCTAAAGCAGTTGCTTTTTCAAGCTCTGGAGGCATACTTTAATGTTAGTGCTTGTGCTCCTCTCTGGCTTTGCTTGCTAACAGAAAGCCCTGCCCTGGAAGGCCAAGGTCACTGACTGCAAATGACAAAGCAGCCCAGAGTCACTTGGGAATAACCAATAAGAAACTGATTCTGTCATCCAAACAGCCTAGTCATTGCAGTAAGGGCATTCCTTTAGCAAAGTCTATCTTAATAGTGCTTCTTCAACTTAGTTCACCTCCAAATTAGAGAGCTATCAGCAATGTTTTCTCACTTTTACTAGCCAAGACAAAGTCGATATTCCCTTCTGGCCTCTAAAACAGGATAGTCATGCAGTCACTTTAGAACTGGGGAAAGAGAGCAAGCCTACCCTACATGTGTCATGTTAAAAGCAAACATCTGGCTAATGCATTTACATGCCCATTGATACACCTATTGCTAAATCCATTACCACTTTTAACACTGTAGGTTGCATTATCAACTAGAAATAATGTTCTTCTCTTCTAATTACTTTGGCTGTTTATACATGCACAACCTCTCTATTAGAAACAGTATTCCCACACTAGAAAACTGTTGGGTTAACATCACTCATGGGGGTACTCCTTGTTGGTTTAACGAGGGGCTTTGCAGAAGCCAACATAAACCACATGAGAGTTCAAGTGAAAAGACACAGAAATGCATTTCTGACTTTCAGGGATAAGGAGAGATCTTCCTCCTGCTCTCAGCGCTGCCATAGATTCCACTTTGCAATGGATTACGTTTGATCAGAGGGAAAAAGAGAGGCATGCAGAGGAGGTGTAACTCTCTCAGACCTTAATTACCCATGCTATAGACCCAAAAAAGGTCTTTAAGGTTTTAAAGCAGATTGGTGGCCAAGCTCAGGTCAGCCTTTGCACGCCAGTTCCCAAACCAGCCACATCTGGAGCACAAGCAAAGCCCAGGCTGGCTGGTATTGCATGTCATCTCAACTGGCAAGACAAACCTCTTCCAAGAGGATTTTGTTTCAGCTGGATGGAGAAAGCCATCAGGTCAGCATCTTGGTATATTAGGCCAAATTCCTCAGAAGATATAAAACAGAATGTTGCTTTTATTTCTGTGGGGGAAAAGGTGCTCGGATTTGTTCTGAGAGAGCTGGTAAATGCCCTTCTTTTTACTGCTCAAGCCCCCGTTAAGCATTGCCACTCACTGTTGGCATTAAAAGCAAGAAAAAGAACGATGCCTTGTTGGTTTATTCCCCTACATCCTCTTTGCTTTCCAAATAAAAAGACAAGACATTCATACGCTTTTATCTAAGTTCAAGCTCAACTTCCACTGTTTAACATCTGGACTCTGTAATATGCATGGCATTAAATTGAATAGGAAACTGAAAAAATATCAAATAGGAGACAAACAAAGCTGGCGACTAAAGATATTAATGCAAGAGACATCTTCTCCCAGATGGGTTTCCACAGTGCAACAAGCTTCAGGTCATAGCTGTACCTTCACCACGTGTCCTTGCCCACAGGTAGCCAGCATCAAGCATGTTTTATTGACTCCCACTTCAAGGTGGATATGAGGAAGCCAGTCAGGGGGTGAACTTGTTTAATGCCACAGAAACAAGTGACTCTGACATTTGTTTCTCATTCTTTAATATTTTGGTGGCTTATAAAAAAACCCCAAACGCACATTGAACCCAGATCTTTTTAATCTATTGTGAGGGAGCTGTTCAAGTAACTCTGGTTATTTCTAACTGAAGGCAAATCTGAGGAACAGCACCCAGTCTGCAGAGTTTAACTTTAGACTCATTTTCTTGCATGTATTCATATTTGTTTGCATTTATTTATGCTAAATTTGAGGGTGGAAACATGGGGGGGTCCCTGTGTTCACTTAAGAAAGAAACACAGATTTCTTTCTTTTACTGAGAGAAATCACAAAGTAACTTAAATTTATAGAAGTAGTATTTGTTTGCATTTATAATATTTATATAATTTTTATCATATTTAGACTTCTACCTGTACTTATATCTATACTTACATTTGTAGCTGTGTTTGCATTTATAGTCATATTAATATTTATATGTATATTTATCTTTATTCTTATATTTGTATCAACACTTAGATTTACACCTACACTTCTATCTCTATTTATACTTAGATTTAGATTGGTAATTTATTTATACATTATGCAAAATGAATTACCAAAAGGTTTTAGGCTGTTGGGGTTTATTGGAATCAAGATTATTACCTCGTTTCTAAAGCACACTCCTGGCCTGGACTAACAAGCATAGATCACCTCACCTCTGCCAACCAAGCAGCCCATGCCCACCCTCTGTCCTATATTCTTCTTTCCTTGTGGCCACACCACATTCCCCTTCCCCCTCCCCTATCTCTCCTTTGCCCATATCCATGCCTTCATGTCCAGGATGACACATGGACAGGTCTGTAGCAGGAGCAAGCTTGGAGGTGCCTTCACACACATGCCCCATGGCAGGCACTGTGTGGTCTCCAAGCCCAAAGGCCCTCATACCGCGCCTGATTGCCAGAGAGATATTATTACCCTCTTCTTCTAAAATCTTTTGGTATTTATAATTGGAAACAATATTCCCAGACTTGGGAACTGTTAACATCATTCATGGGGACACCCCTTGTTGGTTTAATGGGGGGATTTGCAGAAGCCAAGCTGAGCTACAGGAGGATTCAAGCAAAAAGACCAAGAAGTTCATTGCCAAAGGGAAGTCCTAAAGCCAAGCACCCAGGATCCCCTTTGCAGACCCTCCTCTTCTCCTAATGCTCCTGACATCTCCATCGCTCTGCCCAGCTCCCATATCCCTTGTTCATTTGAACAGTAGCTCTTGGGACTACGACTTTCTCAAGCTTTATGGTTCTCTTATGACTGCTAGGGTAAAACACATCATGACAGCTGCTTTGCAGGCCAATACCAAGTCTGGTATCCTTTTCCAAAAGCTGCTTCTCAGGACTTTCATTTATGAGCAAAAGAGTCAGCCATGAGAGACCTTCCACATCAGGAAATAAATGCTGATGTCTCAGGAAGTGAAATCTCTCAAAGAAACCAAACTGCCAACAGAAATACTCTTCACTGCAGTTTTGATCTTTTGTAACACTTTTATTTACTTAGTTCTGCTGTGATTTATCTTTCATGTTATTATTTATTCTATTTTATTCCATACAACAGTGACTGATCTTTTCACATCATCATTAGCAATTGTTCTGCTAATTGCTAAATCTGTTAGTGATTTCTCAAGTAATCTGCGTTATGTTTTGTTCATTCCCCCCATGTTAAAAAGTGTTTTATCTAAAACGTTCTTGGTATTGAAACATTTTGTTATATGGCTCTTAACAGAGTTAAAGACCAAACAAAATAACATCCCTGAGGAATGCTTCATTTCGAACACATCAACTGAAATAACAAACATGTCCAACCATCCCAATAAACTACATTTATCTGCTTGTTTTATCTGCTCATCCCACCTGCACTGGCTTCCCAGATATCAGCATGGCACTCAGAGCAATTCTCCTTGCACACAGAAAATAGGGCCTCTTTCCTTGGCTCCTGTCCACTGTACTAGGCTGTGTCTGAGGTTTGGGGTGGAGGTTTGCTCCTCCTGAACTGCTCATAGCCCATGCATATCAATAGGCACTGATTGCTGATGGCCTGAAAAATGCCTTGCCACCTTGTTTAATGCCATCCTTCCCTTCCCTCTTTAACGATCAGCTAACGTAAGCTACTTCCTCTCCTAATCCTTCTCACCTCATTAATTAAGACTTAAGCATTCAGTGTAGCCCGTTTTTTCCCAGACTCCAAATAAAATTACAATGCTATAACAAAACCATTAAAGCACACGTTTAGCATAACACTCATTTACACCAAAGAATTCCCTGCACCAAAGTCAAAATAGCATCATCACAACACCAGCACAGGAGAACAGCTTAAACACATTTCACCAGTCCTCCCATAGTGACAAACACTGTTGATCAGGTGTCCATATTGAAAGAGCCCTGCTCCCATCACTAAATGGCAGTATCCAAGCCCTAGGATAACCTCTGCCCAAAAGGTAAAAATAGGGAGGAAAAAGCTGCACCTCCTTCCACCTCAAGCCCACAGATTGAATCATATAAACCTAAAATCCCAGGTTGGAAAAGACCTCAAGGATCATCTGGTCCAGCCTTTCCAGGCAAAGCATGATCTAGGCTAGATTTCTCAGCCCCCTTTCCAGCCTAATCTTAACAGTGTCCAACACTAGAGCATCCACCATTTCCCTGTGGAGATTATTCCAATGGCTGGCTCTTATTGTCAAATATTTTCCTCGTGTCCAGTTGGAATCTTCCCAGGAGTAACTTGTGCCAATCACCCCTCATCTTCTCCATGTGAAAAGACTGGCAAGGTCCCACAGGCTTGCAGATCTCCATGAGTATTTACTTCAATCCCTTCAGTTCCTCCATGCAGACCTACCCAAGCACTTCTACTTGAGTTTAAGTGCATTAGTATAAACCTGTTCCTCATTAGTTTCAATTAACCATAATAGCCCTGGTTTAGACTGAAACAAGAGACAGATGGAAAGCAATGAGGTAACTGGATCTTAATGTGTTGATATTCGCTAGCTGGGCTGCAGTGATGACAAGGGACATGCTCTCTTCTGCCTTGGCTGGGAGGGGAAAGGCATCCATGCAGCCTCAGAGGTTTTATGCATGGTTGGGGCAGGTCCATCAGTCCTGAGCAGCATTCAAGGTGGCAGTCTTATCCCCACATACATGAGATGAATGTAGGGGATAGCTGGGATAGTGATGCTATACCTGCATCCCATGCAAACCCTGCAGCCCATGGCAGCCCAACCCTCTCGGAAACATGGGCAAGTTGACTTCAAAGAGGTGAGGAGAAGAGCTCATCCAAAGAAGGCAAGATGCAAGGCAGATTCAGTCTTCACCCTAATGCATTTCCTATCATGTCATTTGGGACAAATCTTTCTTTTCTGACCAAAAAGGTGGTTAAAATCCCACTGTACGTGAGAAGCTCAGTCCAGCCTTAACTTTGGGGAAAAGCACATGTTTTCTTTATCTCTGCATGTCACTGGATAGATTAGATGAGATATATTTATCTAGACAGCAATCTGCATAGCTGCAAAGACACAGCTACAAAATTCCATGGGTTGAGATCATCTCATGCTGAGTTTAGCATCCCAGTAAGAAGCAATGCTTCATTTTGGGGTTTATGTTTTCATCAAAACAGAAGGAAAATGACCAATTTGACATCGAGTGTTGGTTGGTTGGGCCTTAATTCACATTAAAAAAGAAATTCAAGGGCTTTTTTAAACAAAACCATTCTTTTGAGCTATCCCTTGCACATATTTGTTCCTTTTTGCTTGTATTTTCCAGTTACTGTTTTGCGTTTGTTCCCAGCGAGGTCAAAACCCCATCTCCAGGAAGGAGGGTGAAATCTAAAGTAAGAGCAAATGCATCAAAGAACCAAGGAGGATCAAAAATGTGTCATTTCCTGCAATGATTGTCAGGGAAAATGGGGGAATAAATATGATATTATATCTTTTTTTCTGCTCTCATAACCAGTGGATCAGCAGATCTCTGACAGAGCAGCAGTGATTTAAATCACTTTACTCCCCACTTGGACTTCCCGTTAAAAACATATTTTGAAGAGAGAAAAGTTGACAAATTATGGATAAACACACTCCAAGGGAATATTTCCTGTGTACAGTAGGAAGGACCCGAGGGAGAGCCCCCATTCAACACTGGGGTCAGTCCCCACCGCAATGTATGGAGGTAGGAGAGCAGGGCCTGTGGGAGGAAACCAATGTAAACAGGATCTGCTTCTATCAGTGGGAAAACAAAACAACCCTGTTTAAATTAGCCAGAAATCTGTGCCTATGTGTTTTGAACACAAGCTGCTGTTTCCCAGTGCTGTAGCAGGGTTAAGTCACAGACACGGGAGCTGCTGATCACACACTGGGCCTGAGTGCAGGACACTGATTGTCCCTTCTGCTTTTGTGGGGAACTAGTGAGGGGTATCCTCTGTTTGCAGCCCCGGCGGGGTGCCTGGTCTGCAGTGGAAGGATGGAAGGACCAGGATTAGTAAGGGAAGTATGCTTGCTGAAAGCCCTGCATGAAAGGCAAGAAAGAAGACCTGCCAGCCCTGCAGCTCACCCCTCCTAGTGGGATCATGGGGCTAGGGGCACATGCCAGTCTTGCAGAGCATCCTCCTGGTGGGATATTATTTCTGGAGGGTGACAACTTCCAGCTTTTCAGGGCATTCTCCTGGTGGGATCATGGGGCTGGAGAGGACCTTCCAGCCTTGCAGAGCATCTTAATGGGATGCTGGGGCTGAGGAGACCTTCTATCCTTGAAAAGCATGCTGCTGGTGGGATGCTGTGCCGGGGGGGGGGACCTTCTATTCTTGAAAAGCATGCTGCTGGTGGGATGTTGCTTCTTTGGGGGACCTTCCATCCTTGCAGAGCATCCTCCTAATGGGATGCTGGGGCTGGGGGGACCTTCCATCCTTGAAAAGCATGCTGCTGGTGGGATGCTGTGCCTGGGGGGGACCTTCTATTCTTGAAAAGCATGCTGCTTGTGGGATGCTGTGTCTGGGGTGGAGCTTCCAGCCTTGCAGAGCATCCTCCTGGTGGGTTACTGTCGCCGTGGTCCAGGGTGGTCTTCATGCTAAGGTGAGCCCCGCTCCCGCGCAGCTCCAGGACTCCCGGGAGCGAGGAGGGATCGGGACCCACCGGGCAAATCCTGCGCTCTGCTGCCCCCTGGCGACAAAGGGTGGCTCAATAGCGGTACCCCGGCCTCCCCCCGACGTGCCCGCATCCCCCTCACTGCCTGACACCACCACCTCCCCCCGGCGAAATGGGTGCCTGGGGTCCCTTCTCCTATGGAATGGGTATCTAACCCTCAAGCGCATCCTGGTCCCCCGCCGTGTGTTCCTTCCCCTCTCCCGTGTGCTCCTGCCCCCCTCACAGTGGTCCCTACCCCCACGAGTGGGTCCTGCCCCCCAAGTGCCTCCCTGCTGCTCCCACCGTCTCGCTTTACCCCCCCCACGCTGGGTGTGAGCTGCCCCCAGCTTCACCCTGCCCCGGGGCTCTCCTCGTCCCACCGAGCAGCGCTGCTACCGCCCTCTCTTCTTCCTCCTCCTCCTCCTCTTCTTCCTCCTCCTCCTCCGGCACCTGACGCGGGGCTCCCGTCCCCCCCACCGGCCCGTCCCTCCGCTCCCTCCCCTCTCCGCTCCCGCAGCTCTCCCCGTTGAACGGGCAGAGCAGCGGAGCCGCAGGGCGCAGCCCCCCGGAGCATGCGAGGGCAGCGGGGGGGCCCCGAGCTCGCTGCCCCCCCGGGCGGGCCGGCGGCGGGGCTGAGCTGTGGCCGAAGCCGGAGGAGGGGAGCGGGAGCTGGGCAGGGGTGGGAGGCTCGGAGCAGCGCATCCCGCTTCCCTCCATCCCTCCATCCCGGCTGCGGGGTCCCAGCCTTGCCCCGCCGAGGGTGCTGAGCGAGTCTCGGAGGGGGCTGCGGGGATCATGCCGGGGGGGCTGCTCCTCGGCATCGCTTTCTCCTCTCTCTCCATGGAGCCCGGACGTTTTCTACAATGACTTTCACTGAGCTGAGCAATGGCAGCTTGAGTGGGAACAGGACGGGACAGGGCAGCCAGAGCGGTGCCAACCGGTCCTGGGGGCTGCAAGCGGAGGAGACCCCCGAGGGCAACGGCACCACTTTGACTTTCGCCTTGGACGTGCAGGCGGTGGGAGTCGGGGTCTTCTTGGCTGTCTTCATCCTCTCGGCCATCGTGGGGAACATCCTCGTCATCCTCTCTGTGGCTTGTAACCGGCACCTGCAGACGGTCACCAACTACTTCATTGTCAACCTGGCCATCGCCGACCTGCTGCTCAGCACCACCGTGCTGCCCTTCTCGGCCACTTTGGAGGTGTTGGGCTTCTGGGTGTTTGGGCGCATCTTCTGCAACATCTGGGCAGCAGTGGATGTGCTGTGCTGCTCTGCCTCTATCATGAGCCTGTGCATCATCTCCGTGGACAGGTACATCGGTGTCAAGTACTCCCTCAAGTACCCCACAATCATGACTGAGAAGAAGGCGGTGGTCATCCTCGTGGTGGTCTGGCTCTCCTCCATGGTCATCTCCATCGGGCCACTGCTAGGATGGAAGGAGCCGCCACCACCGGATGAGAGCATCTGTAGCATCACGGAGGAGCCAGGCTATGCCCTGTTCTCATCCCTCTTCTCCTTCTACTTGCCCCTCATGGTCATCCTGGTGATGTACTTCAGGATCTATGTGGTGGCCAGGCGGACCACCCGGAGCTTGGAAGCAGGGGTCAAGAAGGAGAGGAATAAATCCATGGAGGTGGTACTGCGCATCCACTGCCGCAGCGTGCTGGAAGAGCCTCTCTCCAGCACCCGGAGCAAGGGGCACAACTTGAGGAGCTCCCTTTCGGTCCGGCTCCTCAAGTTCTCCCGTGAGAAGAAAGCAGCCAAGACTCTCGCCATCGTAGTGGGTGTTTTCATCCTCTGCTGGTTCCCCTTCTTCTTCATCCTGCCTTTTGGTAAGTGATCCTGTCCCTTATCCCAGCCCCACTGCCCAAGGCTGAGCCCCTGGGGACCTGCTCTGTGGGACAAACTTTCAGGACACAACTCATTGCAGGGGGATAACTGATAGGTGAATAAACCAGCAACGAATTAACTCAATTAATTAACACTTATTCAATATTTATTAATCAGAGACATATAATCAATCAAAGTAAATAGCAAATGAATAAAATAGCAGCACAACAATTGGTTTAATTAGTTCATTCTGCACTCAGGAGCTTAATTAACAGAGTCCAGGCTAAGGAGGAAGCTGCTCTGTTTCAAACAGGCTGGAATTATGGCACAGTGGTCTCCAAACAGCTTCGCCATCATTTCTCCCATCCTCCTTTTGTGCCAGTTTGGGAAAGGGCACCTGGACATGCCCCTGTGGCCCCAATTCCATCCCATTTCCAATTCCATTGGGAATTGGTGATGCTATTGCACATGAGTGAGGTCTGATCCCTTCAAGGAGCATGTCAGAGTCTGAAGCATGTGTCTTGCTGACTTCCCGGGATGCCAGTGCTGTGTAATAAGACCTGATCCTACTCCAGGTCCTATTTACTAGGGTGATGGTCCTGGGTGATCACCCAGGACTGATTCACCTCCCTCAGGAGAGGTGCCCTCAGCTCCCAGCCCTGCCATGGTGCCCATGTCACCGGGTGCTCATTTGGGGCTGTCGGATGGGTTGTGCTCTAAAGTTTAGGCAAGTTGTTTGCTCTGGTGAAAGGATGAAGCTCCCTGCATGCAGAGGAGGATGAGCAGGCACAGAGCCCGCTGGGGAACTGTGATGGCCAACACAATGTCCCCTTTGAGCATCAGTGCTACCCATGGCCCATGAAGTGCAAGGAAAGTCAGTGCTCTTCATCGCCACCTCATCTAATAACAGGCACCCAACTCATGGGACTCAATTAACCCTTTGGAGTGGAGCAGCTAAACCTAGGAGAGGGGAAAAGAGATTAATATAACCTGAATATTGATGCTGGGCTCTGCAGAGAGCTCTGCAAAGCAGAGAGATCCAACACTCCGTCTGCTGGGTGGGACCTATGTGTCCCACAGCCCCCTTGGAACTTGTGTCCGACCAACTCTGCAGCCAGGGAATCATGATAGCTACTTCTGCCCTTTTAATCAGGACTTTTCAAATCCTCTTGCTTGAAGCTGCCTCTGAAAACAATGGAAACAGCACCATGACCATAGATTTTGCCCTGCTGAGGTTTTGCTCTCCCTCCAGCTTTTGTAGCTGCCTCCCTGGGGGCAGCTGGAGCCCAAGGGTGTTAGATACCTAACCAAGGCCATTCAATCCCCAGTGGGGTAACTCACCAGGGCTGATGGTGCTTTGGGAGCGGAGGTGTCCCTGGGGTGCTGGATGAGGGCTGTGGGTGTCTGATATCACCGTGTTGCTGCCTTGTGCCTCTGTGCTTTGGTTTCTCTCTCAGGACGAGGGTGGCATTTGTGAGTTTATCTCAGCTCTCCATAAGGGTGAAATTGCTGCTGTGGGGATGGGAGTTCTGGTATAACTCAGGCAAGGAGCAGTAAGGCTGCAGTGAACTTTTCTCACTACAAGGTGAATCATCCCATCTGGCCGTGCCTCAGTTTCCCTTTCATTGATCAGGTGCAGGATTTTTGTAGCCTGCAAATAGCTTGAGAATTGTGGGGCTCAGGGAGATGCCAGTACCTGAAAGCAGAGCTCTGTGGGCAGCCCCAGTCTGATACTCATCTCCTCGGCCAGGGCAGGTACCAGTTCTGAACATCATTCTCACCTTTATACAGTGAATGAAGCTGGGAATTGGGATCCTGATCCTCTGATTTATTCTTAATACTTAGAAATAGAGAACAAACACAAGTTAATACTTTTCAGTAGGAAAAAATACTTAGTTTTACCATATCTGCTCTTCCTTGAAACCCTTGAACCAGCTTTTCCACTGATGTAAATCACAACCCTCGCACTGGGTTAAAAGGAGATACCTTGGTTTACGCCACCTAAAATCCAAACCTCATACTTGAAACACTTTAATCATGAATCCATTTTCTTCCTCCAAGCACACAATTTGCCAAGTCCTTTATAAACATGGCTTTGATCTTTACTTCCTGCTATATTATATGTGTAATATAAACAGAGCAAACGTTCATTTATTTTATGACTATGAAATATGCTGCCACTGATTTCAGGCTCCCTTTTACTAATTGCAATTTCCTATTCAAACCCAAGAATCAGTCAGTGCTCTCTAGGAGGAGAACAGAGACTTCTGCAAGGTCTGATGTCTGATGTTAAAGCTCAGGAGGCAGAGAAACCAGCAAAGTTCACTGTAAATCCAGAACCTGAAACATGTTGGTGTCAATTCCTCTTGAAAAGAAGGCAGCAAATGGTTAAGTGCAATGGCTTTTTTATTTGCCTCTCAAACAAACTTAGACGAAACAATTTGGAGCCAAATGGAAGTGATATTGATACGCATTTTAAACGAAAATGAAACACTTGTGAGGAGCACAAATCACTTTCAATTGAAGTGAAACACTGTCTCAATGGCAGTTTATTAAACAATGAGGGCTCAGATAGGTGCCGGAATGAACTGTCACATTAGAATTAAACAAGTGATCTATTTCCTTACGAAAATACCGAAATGTTTTGACTCTTTTCTATTGCAAGAAGTTGTCAGTGATGCTGTTGGCTGCTGAAACTTTTTAGGGATAAATAAATTCGTCAGCTGAAAAAAGACTCGCAGCTCTACTTAGCATTGACTTAGCAATGAGGAACTGCAGCGCTGGCTCCGACACCGATGTCTGTGTGAGTCTGCACACATCTCTGCAGAATAGTTTCCACTATGTTGGAAACTATTCTGGGAGGCTGCATGGGGACCTCAGGGCAGCTTCCAGTGTCTGAAGGGGGCTGCAAGGGTGCTGGAGAGGGACTCTTCATCAGGAACTGGAGCAATAGAACAAGGGGTGATGGGTTCAAACTGAAACAGGGGAAGTTCAGGTTGGATAAAAGGAAGAAGCTCTTCCCTGTGAAGGCACTGAGGCGCTGGCACAGGTCCCCAGGGAAGCTGTGGCACCGCATCCCTGGCAGCGTTCAAGACCAGGTTGGACACAGGGGCTTGGAGCACCCTGCTCTATGGAAGGTGTCCCTGCAATGGCAGGGGGTGGAGCTGGAGGAGCTTTAGGGTCCTTTCCAGCCCAAACCAGTCTGGGATTCTCTGATTCTATTAATCTGTGATGCTATTAGTTATACAGGAGCAATATTTATCACGTCATGGTTGAGAAGCTGCAATAACCAATAATTTTAAATAACAAAACCTATGTACATGTCAAACATTGTCAGCCTTTCCTTTATGCTCAAATAATCTACAAAGATTCTTTACATCAGCTCAAATCCCCCAATACCTCTACAGTCTATTGATCAGCTGAATTATTTAGCTCACTCTTGGGTTTGTGGGACACATCTCCAAGCACAGGACGCCATCACCAGAACTTTAAACACAATTAACAGTTTCTGTGGCTAATGAGACTCTTTAAGCAGCTGGTTGTTCAACAAGAGATGAAATTCCAATTACACACATAACTCTTTTATGGGCTGTGACTTGTGCTGGGTATGCAGTAGAGCACAGCACAATGAGAAAGTCTAAAAGTCCTCAATATACCTACTTCCTATAAAAATGGGGATGAGATGGGGTTTCCATTTCTTAGGGAAAGATCATTTGGCCCCAAAGCATTCTTCGTCTGTTTTCCAAGACTATTCTTAAAGCCTTGCAGTGAAGGCAAGCCCATTGCTTTCCAAGGCAAATGATAGTGTTGCTTAGCAGCTCTCAAATGTGATTTCCCCTTCTTTTCCAGTTCAGAGTGTCAGCAATAGCATTAGGGTTGTGTTGCAGCCTGAAAGAATGTCATTTCTAGGGCACAATAGCAAGGATGCATGTGGACATGGCATAGGGACAACTGGAGTAACACTGGAGGAATAGTCCAGGCACAGGAGACCTCTCTGAGACTCATCTACTCTGTGTCTGTCTTGAGAAATGACCATGGAAAAGCAACCTGGATTTCTTTCCAGAGAGAGCATATTATTTTCCTGCAGAATGGCACAGGAGAGAATTCCAAGTAGGCACATGGATAATGAGTCTGTGAATAAATTAAGTAGCTAAAGCTTTGGTTGTGTTGATTCACTTCTTGTGCCCTAGTGCAGAAGCCACCAGAGTGCAAAACAGAGAAACAACCTATGTGTTCTTGGAATAGCCAACAAAAAAATGGTCATTTGGAGCCCAAATGAGTGCATGTGATTCCCTTCCTACCCATTACTCTGTGTAGAAGGCCAGAGACAGATGGGAGTTTGTAGTAGTTTTTTGCTGTTACAAGAGATACAGTTTTCTGGATGTCAAATAATGATTTGGGCACACAGGTCTGAACATATGCATTTGCCTGGAAAAGTGGTGCAGTGATTCACTGAAGTGACTGAGAATAGAACCCAGATCTCCCATGACCTATGCACGGGATTACTCTGCTTCCAGTCCACCCACCGCACCATCAAATAAATCTATTTAAAGCCAAATGTCCGTTTTTATATCATTTTATGTTATCCTGATGCATCTGGATGCAGTTGCTATAATGGATGTATCACAAACAGGAAAAAAATAGATCTTGAAAAACTCAAAACCACTGTGGCTCAGTGGGCAAAATGCTATAAAACCTCTTAACAAGAGTTTTGGAACCAGTGCCAAAATACACCGTGTAGCATTAAATGCATCTATGTTAAGCTGGGCCTGATGGTTTTATTATGTTTGTACACAGAAAACTTTGTCCTGGCTATTCTGGGAAAGAGATTTTAATTAGCCTGATCTCTCCCCATTAATTTATGTTTGGGTAAATATTTGCTCATTAATTCTGTTAATCTGGTTAATGAGATGTCACAAAGATTGAGAAGAAGGATGGGGATGCTCTTTGGTATGATCACGCAAGGTGGTTGCTTAATCTCTTGTTACCAGCTTGGTTCTTAATGGTTTTTACTACAACAAAGAGCATGAACAAAGTAATAGGAACTGTGTCATGTTAGCAAGTAAGGGTGTAAATGCTTCATGCTACCTGTAGGGTTTTAATTAGAAGTGTGTTCATTTTAGTCAGTAAATACAACACTTTTATTCAAGGCTCTTCAGAAGAAGATTATTATTTCCTTGAGAAAGCAATATGAACTATCTTCCTATTGATCAGTCAGGATCAATCAGGTCACTACAGTGTTATATTCTAGGTAGGGCTGATAGTACCTACGAACATTAGGAGATCCTTCTAGAATAAAGTCCTAGTTCTGGTGCAAATGTTATCTATTAGGTAACATTTTCCATTCTGTGTCTTTGTAACTGGCTGAATTTATTCTGCCAACCATGAGACAAAATGAGACAGACACAGCTGAGATAGGTGACAGGAAAAAACATGGTGCTTGATTCCTAATAAGAAGTGGTTGCATTTTAAAAGCCCTGGCAATACCACGTGTCAGAGCAAAGATCTGACATTTTATTCCTTCATGGCTGGGGGGTGCTTCATGACAGGACAGGGCAGGAATTAGACAAAGGTGTCCCAATATGTCCAACTCCTGTGCAGAAAGCACCTTTCTGAGGTGCTATCAAGGACAGCCAGTTTAGCAAAAGTGAGATTGCTGAGGACAACCTTTAAAAGCAGTGACCTGGTGGTATCTGATGGATATTTCTGCTCCTCTACGGTCCCCTGCACTGTTCATTTCCACACCATTCCCATCTTCTCCAATGTCAAGACAGCCCCTGGCACTGAGTGCCAACAGAATATGGCGTTCAGCCAACTGTTCTTCAGCTTTCTACATTATCAACACTAAAAAATGAGTACTCTGAGGCTGCAGCTCATTTTATCCTAGTATTGCTATCTAAACCAGTCAGATACATTGCACCCTAAAAGCACCACTGTCCTCCCAGTGCCTCTGAGGGAGGCAAAGATCACCAGCTCCAAGGTGCACAGTACACATCCCAACTAGCTGAGATGAATCCCAATGTGAAGTCAAATATGGGACTAGTTTTGCCAAAGTCCAACACACTTCTAGCTGGATTTGGAACTGATAGGAGTTAACCTATAAGGTTAACCATAACACCAAGGGCTCAGGAATAGGTGTTGCTTTGTTTCGATAGAAAAATGGCTCTAAAGCATCTTTTTTTCCTTGAATTGACATTACTTTGTAGTTGTGACAGTAAAATGGCTCTAAAGCATCTTCTTCTCCTTAAAGAGATGTGAAAAGTGTATCTGTTTGCAAAATGTTTGGCCATAACAGAGCTAAGTACCTTCAGATACCCATGAGGAGGCAAATAGTTCTGTCATCAGAGCAGAGCTGAGCTGGGTGAGTTTATAAAGTGTGGAGCCGCATAATGATCTGTGAGGGGGTACTGAATAGCTCAACCAAGCTCAATTGAACACCGCCTCTCTTCGGAATTGATGTGGCAGGGACACTGCACAAATAGAGCATGATCCTGAAATTAAACTCTTTAAATGTGAGAAACTAAAGTTTTGCAAATGTGACTTTTGCTTTGACCTACTCAGTCTTCGGAGGCCTTATCTTTGCAAGTTCCTTAGTGTTCATTTAGCAGTTTTATTATGCAGCATACAGTATAACTTCCTTGCAAGACATTGTTTTCTGTGTTCAATAGAAACCAATGTTTACCATAGTGGTAGAGTTAAACAAGACATTTTTTAACACATAACCCAACTACAAAGCAAAGAATGTGAAAATCTCTTAAAATATTTGTCCTTTGTATGAGAAAATGCATCTTTGCTACAGCTGAAGCCCAGAATCAACAGTTACAAAGGCTGTGGTTTGAACATCAGATTTCCAGCAATTATCTACCCACGGACACTGGTGGGATCTCGAGTGGTGCCTGCAGCAATGTCTATTTAATCTAAACTCCTAAATTCAAGTGGCTGATGAGGACAGGAGCTGCCTGGAAGAACAGGGGTTTTCTTTGAAATTTCTCTTTCGATATGAATTAAATTCAGGAAAATACCCCTGGATATTTTTATATGGAGCATCACTGGATACATATGGACCTTATTGTTTTTTATATGGTGATCCTCCTGACTGGTCTACATTTGCTGGTATACCCACACCTACAGTCTCCCACTTAACCAACATACAAGTGGTGTCTATGTCATATCACAGATTTTACCAAACTCCAGGCAAGTAGTAGTAGGAAAGCAACTGAACTGCAACTCTCAGGAGAATAATGTTATTGTTGACAAAACATTCTGGTGTTTGTTTGGTTGGAGTTTGGGCAAAACAAAGCTGTAAAGAGCTTCTGGCACAAAACGTGTGTAGTGAAAAATCCAGTTTTCTAATTAAGAGATGTTTAGACATATGTACCACCCCAAGTTGCTTTACCTCCTTATTCTTTTTACACATATAGTTTCTAAGAAGTCCTAGGAGAATGGTTGGACTTGATGATCTTATAGGTCTTTTCCAACCCAGCTGATTCTATGATTCTGCAAGTACTCCTAAGACATCTGGCTTGGAGGGTACAAAGCAGCGTTTTTATCCATCATTCCTTACAGGATAACTTGACTCTTCCTGTGCTCAGTCAGTTCTCTGTAGGTTGTGAAACTGCTTTAATCTCTGAGCAAACCTTTTCCCAGGAAAGCCTCTGTACTAACTACACTTTGAAAATGTGGTTTCCTGCTCTATCTGTGAACAAATCACCTCTTTTCCTTGCCAGGTGATTACGAGACACAGCTAAGTGTGGGGTCATAACCCTGAAATAGTCATTCCCCTTCTCTTGAGTTGTCACTGAGGCAGATCTATTGCACACATCCACTCAAAAGAGCTCTTCTGAGGATAATGAGTGGGTTATTCTTCTACGTGTTGGTTGTTAAATGGTGGTGCAGGTGTCAGTGACATGCTGATGGGCCAGTACCTAGAGAAAACAGCTGATGGTTCAGGGTGCTGTCTTTCTGTTCTTCAGAGGAGGTGTTACATCAGGATTATCACTATCTACTAGACAAATGCACCCATTCCATGAAGCAAACCCTGTGTTTTCCCCAGCAAAGCAGTGCAGTGACTCACATCCACATAGCTTAGGGTTAGTCCTCTTCAGAGGAGACTTGCACTTGCACATCAACACAGGGACTTCTCTGGATTTCACAAGGTATTTCAATGGCTTTAAGACTTTATGATTATTTTGAACCATTTTTAATGCAGAAGAATCTACAATAAAATATTAGCTGAAGGCAACCCGTCAAAAAAAGGATTTGGGTAAAGTGAGTATGCTGTTTTTTGAGGACCTCACATATGGGGCTCATCCAATCCATCAAGTTACCAGCTAACACTTGCTGGGTGCTAAGTCCCTGTGGACAAGGTCTCTGTGGAGCATGTGTGAGCACTCATCTCTCCCCCATCTCTTCAATTAGAGATGAGTTCTGTCATCTCATCCCTCACATTTCTTGAATCTGACCATGGGGCTGGAGACAGCCAACTATAGTGGAGCCTCTTTTCTGCTGTAGCTTCTTTCTGTGCAAGAGCTGGGATGTGGGAGCAAGGAAAGTACTTGGAGATCTGGAAGGCGCAGTAAAGGATGAGGAGAAGGAACAGAAGGCTCCGGATGCAGTGAGGCTTGTGAGGTGGAAACAAGGATGGTGGAAAGGCCTTAAAGTTCACTGAGGGGGGCACACAACAGAGAGTTTGCTGAGTCCCAGAACAGAACCATCCCTTTCTCTCTCCTAATACTCAAACTCCCAAGAGTGTTTCTCAGAGCCAAACTTCCTTTACGGTCTTGTTTTTCCTTACTCACCTGCTCTTAATTTGGTTGTAGCTGAAGGGGTTTGAGGATTTAGGAGTGAGGGTAGCTCAGGAGGAAGAGCTTCAGTACTAAAGCTCAGCAGCTGGCTAAGTTGCTTCCACAGGAGAGCTACTTTCCAATTTGGCAGTTAATTGCCATCCTTACTTGCTGTAAATATTTGCTTTAAAATGCCTCTAGGAACAATAAGTGACGAGCTTTTCCTTCTATAGGCTTTGCTTTTATGAGCACTTGCCATCCAGAGAGCTCTCAGCCCTTTGCACCTGTACCTGAGCACACATCCACAAATATCCTCATCTCCTCCTTCCTCCAAAGCAAATTCAAACTGCTGCAATGCAAAAATGAAGTCTCTGGTGGGTATTGATTTGTTACATTGACTATCACAGTGAGGACCTACCGTGACTAAAGGAACCTTGAGTGGTTCCATCTTCCCAGGTAATGTGTCCTGAGGACAAACTTATCCCAGTGGTGCCAGCTTCATAGTTCACAGGACTAAATAGGAAGAACAGGAATGCATACAAATGTCATCAGGGAGAGAGCCAACTGTTTCAACTCTGTTCAGCAACGGACGAGAAGAAACAGCCTCAAGCTGCACCAGGGGAGGATTAAATGGAGAGAAGGAACAATTCCTGCCCCAAAGGGTGCTCAGCATTGGAACTGCCCAGGGCAGGGCTGCAGTCACTGTCCCTACAAGGGTTCACACACCATGGAGATGAGGCCTCAGTGCCATGGGGCAGTGGTGGCCTTGGCAGTGCCGGGAATGGTTGGACTGGATGAGCTTAAAGGGCTTTTCCAACCTAAATGATCCTATGATTCTCTGATCATCATATTTGTGTGGGGAAACTGAGGCACCACTTACATACCTGTGGTCACTTGGTAGCTCTTCAGTATTGCTGACACATCAGCTACTTCTGCCTGTCCTGCTTCCTCTGTTTCAGTGCTGTATAAAACTCTCACATGGAAAGTCACAGAAGACCACACTTCTCCCTGCGCCTGAAACGATGGGTGCGATTGGCGCAAGAATGGATTGACTGAAATGGCTGGAACAGGATATGGCTTTTTAACTACTCCTAATGAATAGCCTTTTTCTAAGAAAGCTCCTTAGCTAATGCATTTGGAGCTGAGCCAGAGGAATCAGCAGGTCTGGTGGCAGAAAACCAACTGCCAGCTCACTAAAGACAGGGCATTTCCTCCTGGTAGGAAGTTTCCAACTCACAACTCGGTCATTAAGGACCCTAAGATGCAACTTTGATTTTTATCCCCTCCAGTAGTTGAAGAAAAACCAAACCAAAACACCAAACACCACAAAACAGTCTGCTCAGGGCAGTGGTGGAATCTCCATTCCTGGAAGTGCTCACAAACCATGTAGGAGAGGCCCTCAGTGCCATGGGTTACTGGTGGCCCTGGCAGTGGTGGGAATGGTTGGATTTTATGATCTTAAAGGTCCTTTCCAAACTGGTTGATTCTGTGATTCTGAAACATTTGCAAGGGATTCCTGCTGGGAGAAATCCCTGCCCCAGACAAGTCAAAAGTGACTTTCCCATTGCTCACAGCGGGTAGATTGATGACACTCAGTAAAGGAAGGTCAGCAGGAGATAGCAAGTAGGGAATGGCTCCAGCCAGCTCTCTCCAACACAAATCTCACCAAGAAGTGTGCCTGGAGCGTTGTAAACATGAGTTGGTTGATGACACTTGGGTTCAGGACCTGGAATCAGAGATGCCCCTCTTCTGTCCAACAGTTAATGGGATCTATATTTCCCCTAGGGAGTCAAAGGCTGGAGCAAATCACAGAGGTTCTCTCATTTGATCTGAATTAAGGATCTCCTGGTTGCATTTCCCTACAAGGCTGTTGCAATGCAAAGTTGCAGGTGATGAAAAGCCTAAGAGCCAAGCAAATCCTCCAAAACCTGTCCATGGTGGGAACCCAAAATACATAAGGAAGCCCTTGCAAGAGATCTCCCATGCAAGGATCAATTTTGCTATGCTGAAGCTCCATGGTCTCCTGCCATGAAAAAGATCTTTGTGAAAGCATTTCAACAGGAAAAGATAACAGAGAAACTTGATTAGATGGAAATTCATAGCCTAAAGCCTAAACTTGATGATTTGTAGTATTGAAACTATAAAAGAGTTCTCAGTCTTAGAAAGTGCAGTGAGAAACAGGGATATATTCATGGTATGCTTATCTTTTCTTAAGCAATGAGCCAAGAGGGGGTCAGGGCAACATGACTGGGAAATGGACAGGAACCCTCAATGCAGAAGGATTGGTCTGGTCTCAAGCCAGGCATTTTCAGGATAGACTGAAGGGAGCAGGTAACAAGCACAGTGAGCTCATGGTCGATCTCATCCTTGGCTGTTTTCCAGCTGCAGATTTCCTCAGATCACTGAGAAACAGCCCATGGGTAACAACAGAGATTACGGAGGGCATTGGTGCCAAAATCCAGGGACTCAGAGTGATTTCAGAGCCTCGAGGTCATCAGATGAAGCTGGCAATGGTGTTATCTCTTGCCCTAGGTGAGAGCCCTCCTGCCTGAGTCCCAAGCAGGGGACCTGACGTGTATTCGCACCCCACACGTGTGTTCAATGTGGAAGGTCATGGGTCTCTTACATTCACAACACAGCAGTGGAGACACCATTAGATGCTCACTGAACTACTCTGAGTGCAGAGAGCAGAGGACTTGGGTTCAGAGCAGCCGCCAGCTCAACTTCTGCCTTTCAAGCCAAGTTCTCTAGGAGACGCTTGTCAAACTGCACCAGCAAAGTTTTTCAGCCATGGGCTATTTCTGTTCCCAGGGTTCCTTCCATAGGAATTATCTGGAAAGCTGTGAGGATGTGTTGTGAAGTCGAGCTGGCGAGCAGCCACAGGCCAGTCTGCCTCTCTCAATAGCGCACTCAGGCTGGGGATTTGGGGAAACAACACAGAATGAGGGTTTGCTTTCCATGTGTTCCTTGCTGAGAGATGAGAACACAGAGACAGAGGAAGAGGGAGCAGAGCACAGGGTTTTCCTAGCAGTATATCTTGCCTTTTCTTCTGTTTTGCAGCAGCAGAGTTATTTGGGTTTAAATCACATTGCGCCTCCCTTCCATTAACACCGCACTGTGACAGCACTTCAGGGCTCTCGCAGGCTGGTCTATCTGAGAACCTTAAAGATGCTCAAGCCCATTAGTCACGTGCTTCAGCCCCTTTTGTGTTAGGTGCTGTACAAACAGTAATGCCAAACAGTAATGCTATTTCTAACCCTCAGGAGCTCGAAGTAGCATATCCAGATGGATGTGGGAGGCAGGATTGCGCCCAGTGGGATCTGTGTGCAGGCAGACTGCAGTTTTGCCAGCATTGAAGCAAAGGAAAGGAAATAGTGGTATAGCTGTTGGTAGATAGCTTCTGCTATCCTAGGAGAGCAACCAAGAAGAAGGGACCAACTCCCATTGGATCTGATCACCTCCTTGGCCACCAGTGCTCCTTCCTGGTCCCTTTCCCTGAACACCTCCTTACCAGTGTTTCCCTTTCCATCCATGCCTCTGATAAATAAGGCATGTAACTGCTTCTGGTTTGCAGGTAGACAAATAGGTTAGAGGTAGAACCAGGCTCACAGATGAAGACATCTATGTGTAATGGTCTGTGGGCAGGTGTGTATATGTGAGCTGGATGTCTCAGTTATCATTATTGTCCATGACTAGAGAGCTAGAAAGCTAATCAGATCTGGATTGCAATTTACATGCCCCATGTTGTCCAAAATCCCCTAAAGTAGATGAAGTGACCAGGTGGGGTTTTTGATTGCAAGACGAACCTTAGAGAAACCCTGTGATTTCCTAGAGGGACATCCAGCCACCATGAGGCATTTGTCTCCAGTGACACAAGCCACAGAGGCAACCTCAATGTCTACTTTTGTATGACCTGGATTGCATCCTGGCCTGCTTTCCCAAGAAATTAGAAGTAAAACCAGACACCCTTGAGGAAAATACCCCTGATAACCTGCCCGCACAATCATTTCTTTCTCTGTCGCATAGACTGGAGTGTAGCTTGTTCCCTGAAGCTTGGTACATTGGTATGCCAATACATTTCCCTCAGATGCATCCTTCCAAAGGCTAATTCTGAAGCTGTGTCCTGAAAATAAAGATAAAGAGGCCATTAATGCTTTCTTACATGGTCTATGAGGAATCAGTCTGGCTTCTTTACTTTGCTGGCAAGCATTAAAAGAATGCCTAACGCTTCAGCACAGGAACAGTAGGAAATGTATAGAAAAGTCTTCGAAGGAATGGCTTAACCTTTGATGACTGTCAGAGATAGAGAAGTCATCTAAGTGCCTTTACTGGTCTGACCTGCGTGTTTCTCCTCTAGGCTCCTTCACTTTGGCATGTTTACCCAGGCAAGTAGGATCCAGCTGGCCAAATAGATGGAAAATATGGAGTTACTTGCCAGCCACTGCATTTGGGACATGCAGTGATAGTAAGGCTGTTGAATAGGGTGATGGTGTGCACAAAACTTGTCTCATCACAGCTTTAGGTCTTTCCCACCAGCTAATGCTGAGATGTGAGAACCAGCTCAGGAACAGACAGCATGACACGTATGATGTGCAGACTCCTCCTGGGCTTTGATACCATCCTTTGATGACCCCAGCATGGCCACTGCTCTCCTACAGGATGGACCCATGAACTTCCCCAAAGGTCAGGGGAATCTGGATGTGGGTGGCTTCATTTTCCTGCTGCAACAACAGGGCAGGGGAATGTATTTACACTGAAAACAGAACTTTCCCAGTGTCTGAAGCTGTTTGAGTCAAAGTCAGTGAGGGCAAGGGGGCTGAGTAGAGACTGTTTACATTGAATGTGGCCATCAGCCTGTCAGGATTTATTCCACACGTTCAGCTGGAAAGGATCTGTTCCTTCTCTCTGTGCACTCTCGCTGCACATCCATCAGCATGCACTTAGAGAAACCACAGGTGATTAAATAATTTGCTCCAAAAGCAAGCCTGTACAGCTGAAAGCAGAACTGGGTGACTCACAGCAGAATTCAGACGAGCTGTTGGAGAGCAGCATTGCCAGAAATGTGATTGCATCTGCCATCCCACCAAGTGTGTTGGCAATCCCTCAAGTGCTTTCTTGCTTTATAGCTCTGCATCTTCCTCTTCCTCTCCCTCTCCCTGTTTCTTCTCCTATCTGCATCCTCTGTGGTTCTGGTGTGCAGACACCAAGGACAGACTGCCACTTCAGATCACCATATTGCATGATCCTGTCCAAAATCACTTGAGCTCCATGTGTGTCCCAGTCCTTGACCCTCTGCTCCTGTGGTTTTGGGGAGGGCATTTTGGATCTCATTGCATCCAACTCTTAGAAACATTGTTTGCCATGAGAACATACCTGTGCCTCATTTGCAACCATTTAGTTTGTTGTCCATATGATCTTCTTCCTTAAGTAGCTATATTCTTCCCTTGGCTTTCACTGTTATTGATGGCAAGTGGTCTTCCATAAGAGTGAAAGGTCTTCTTCTGCTGTAGCTTCTTTTTGCTGCACTGAACAAGTGAAGATTCATCCCATTTACTGAATTCTTTTTTGCCTTTATCATCCATACTCCTCCACTGGTTCATCTGGATTTACTTCCCTTCCAGAGATCATTGATTGTTTGGGTGTTTTGGGAGACCAATCTTATACTTTACACTCATACTCTTAAAGGTGCATCTGACAAAAGGGTGTCTGGCAAGGAGCCCTTTGTGTAATCCTGATATCCTTGTTAGCAACAGGAGTGCAGATTATATCTCCCACCTGGAGAAGAGGAGAAGACAACCACCCTCACTGTGGTGGTGGATGTCCCCTGTGATTGCCACCATGAAACCTATATAGCTTGGGGTTGTGTCTGTTAAGTCAGCATTGGATTTGGACTCTTCTGAGTCATGCCACAGAGATCTCCAAGGGAGAATGTCTAAAGAAATACATGGATCTTACCTGCCATGCCCAAGTGCCTGCTCAAGATTGTAACATAGAATTTATTTCGTAAACTCATTTTCTTTGCTGGCGTTTTGCTCCATAAGGGACTCTCCAAAGGGCCCCCCCTTCCCAAACTCATCTGGAAACAGCTCCCCTTGTCACTGGAGGGGGTTTCCATTAGCCAGTGATGAAACGTTGATCAAGAATTGCTGCTCCACTGCCAGACATGAGTCATCCTGCATCCCTAACACCCGCTCATGGTCACCATGGTGACTGGGTCAAGCATCTCTGAAAAATTATCTGGGAAAGTCCATTTTTCTTTCTCCCTATTGATTTCTGGTCATTTCCAAATGCCTGCTCTGACCCTTCTTCTCCAGCCCAGGACTGACCTGCATTTCAAGGATAAAGCAGCTTGCAGGGGACTAAGAAGACTTTATTTCATTCCAGACTGCAATCATCAAGGAGGCAATTCTAGCACATATATCTGAAAAAGGTGTCACAGCCCATGAGAAATCACTTTGCTTGGGAAGAGAGAGACAGAAGGACTGGGAGAGCCATAGGTGGCATCAAGACCTGATTTCCTTATGTTTTTCCTATCAAATACTCCATCAGTAAGGTTCTCAGGTGGACAGGCATTGGAAATCAGCTTGTGCTGCAATAAAGTAGGGTCTCTTTTATATAGGTGATCACACATTTCACTTCTACCCAAGCAAAACATCTTTGCACCAGTCACAGGAGCAAAGGATCTTAAGGTTAGGAACCCCCCCTTTGAATGAAAAAATTAGGAGCCTCTTTTCCTTTTGCTTATGCTTATCCATTGTGTCCCATCCTCTGTGTTCCATCTACACTGCCCAAAATCTTCCCTGGGACTCACCTGTCCTTGAATGCACCTCCCAAACCCTTCGGAATGTGGCTTTGCTTTTCTTCTTCCTCTGTCCATTGCTTCTCATAGCAATGGACATCTCTATCTCCTGGTATTAGAACAAATTCTGTTCATGTGTCTGCAGCAATGGTGAGGTCATTTTTCATGGCTCTGCAGGATTTAGATGTCCGCGTTGTGGTCACAGGCATCACCACTGTTGTCACCCTCATACCTGCATAGACCCTTGTACCCAGAGCTTGTTTCCTTCCTTCACAAGGTTGAATCCTTCCTCGTTTAGAGGTTGTTGGGTTCCATCCCACTCTGAATGCCTCTTTTAACCAAATTTGCTGGTGCCAGGTTGGTGACTCAGGAAAGTTACAGCACTAGCAAATTTTCTCTTCATTTCTTCCTCTCTTAAGTTATCTTTATTACGTGTTGCTCCAGTTTATTTCCTACACAAACCAGAAACACTCTGGCAGGTTTTGACATGTAAACTGGAGTTTGGGTCCCGCAGGTTTTGGCAGGCACCACCAAAGCTGACATCAGTGCTAAGCAGTAGCTGTGCCTCTATTATCCAAAATACGGGTGAAGAGCAAAAAAGCATCCCACTAGACAGCTGTTTCCATTAAGTTTGGGAATGCCTGCAAAACCCTGCAGAAGAGCAAACTGAACTGTTTATTGCCATTAACAAACAACAGAAAAAGCCACAACCAAACAAATGCAAAACAACAGAGAATACAAGAATGTGATCATTTGGGAACAAGTAATTATTTGTTATTCTTACTAATAAAATCTATTTGTACTGCGGGAACATGCATGTAGGAGCTGGAACTCCCGTAGTAAAATGGGAATTCCTCACTCTAAAGGCTTTATTCCCTTGGTTTGGAGAGCTCAGCTGTGCAAATTGTTGACTTCTGGGCATCATTAGGTTTTGGGACTATGACAAGAGGTCCACAGCAGTTGAACAGAGAAATATCAAGCATTATAATGTGTATGTTGTCAGGGAAAGGCTTGAAATTGAGGTTGGCGCATCACCCAGGGGAGATTCAGAAGGCTGATAATGGTCCCTCATCAGCAGGTTTAGGAACTAGAGAAGGAAGAGAAAGAATTGTTGGGTCAACAAAAGAAAATTAAACTCCAATTGACCTGTAGTGTCCTATTCTCTTTGTGCTTTGTTTAGGCTCAATTTGGTTTGTAACCTCAAATGTAAGTGAATTTTAATACAAAGTACTTTGTGATGCCTGTTCCTCCATACCACAAAAGAAAGGTTTTGCTTAGAAAAGTATTAATACTGAAACTTTGCACTTATTGTTCACATGATCTCTTTCTCTCCCATTTGCTTTGGCCAAAATAATTGCATGAGGTTGCCCTATAAGAAAATCTGTGTTTGTCTCCTCCAGTCTGTATTCTTTTCAGTGAATGAAAGAAGCAACCAATATATTTATTCCCTGATATCATCAGATGTCTTATTTTTCTGGTAGGCTGCAATGCAAATGGTGACAGGAGAGATATCCTGGTACAGGCGGGAAAGCTCTTGGGAATCTCTTCATTGTGTATGCAATGATTAAGGAGGTTGGATAATGAATAATAATAATAATAATAATAATAATAATAATAATAATAATAATAATAGCAGTTCTGGTGTTCTCAACATAAAAAGGACATGGAACTGTTGGAACAAGTCCAGAGGAGGCCACGAGGATGATCAGGGACTGGAGCACCT
>JAOEHY010032656.1:3006-17537 GCA_025447955.1 Psilopsiagon aurifrons | reverse complement strand
AGCAGAGACAGGACACCTGACCCAAACTGACCAAAGAGGTATTCCATACCACAGCACATCATGCCCACTATGTAAACAGGGGACAGTTATCTGGAAGGGTGGGATCACTGCTTGGGTCGGGCTGGGTATCCATCGGTGGGTAGTGAGCAGTTGTATTCTCTTCCCTTGTTATTTCCCTTATCATTGTTATTGGTGGTGGTAGCAGCAGTGGTTTGTGTTATACCTCAGTTACTGGACTGTTCTTATCTCAACCCATGGGAGTCACATTCTTTCGATTCTCCTCCCCACCCCTCCAGGAGTGGGGGGAGGAAGGGAAGGAGTGAGAGAGAGACTGGGGGGCTGACTAGGGGCAAACCCAGTTACTCATGCAAAGGCAATCTCTGCTTTCCAGGACATGATACTTCACGGGGAATCTGTTTGCTAACACTGTTGACAGCAGTCAAGTCTTCCCAGTACTACAGCCTTTATGCTTCACATTTGATGCTCTGATGTTAAAGTCTATCAGACCTTATAATGAAGAAAGGGTTTTCCAGAGGGAACCTTTTTACATTGCACTTTTTTTTTTTTTTTGTAGGTACTCTTTGAGCTGCCACCTTCTTTGAACAGAAGTCTATGATAATGCAGTAATTAGCATAACAGAGTAATTAGTAATAATAGTATAAGTTCTTGCCAGGAAGCACCAAAGTATTCACTGTGTGATCTCTCCTGATTAAACAAACCACCTAAACAGAAAGATTCTCCTTTTCTGTAGTGATTTCCATTAGGAAATTAAAGCCTCAGCAATGACAGAAGATCTGCATCATAATGTAAAGAGTCTCTGAAGCCACGGACTTCAGTGACTTTAAGAAGAAAGATCATTAATAAGACTATTTATTGCTCTATTTATAGACAGCCAAAAAATAATGTAATCACTACTCTGCAGAGCAGGCTTTTTCAGTAAGACCATTTTAACACTAACATGTTCAAATCATATAAACTATGGTCAGACAATTTCCATAACTTTTGAAATGCATAAATTCTTTAGCACCTTTCATGGAGAATTGTGTTAGTGGATTAGTCTTGTGCCTGATGATGTCTGAGACACTCACAAAATCTTATAGTATGCAGTTACCCAATAGGTTCCATGTACAGAAACTACACGCTTATTCTGTCCTATAGGTTGGTTTGTATCATCAGTCACAAGGGTTTGAATTTAAGCTAATTCATCCGTTCTTCCTCCAGCCTTTCATCACCACCCCCATACCTGTCACCTTCTTTACCCTTTCAAAATACAGTTTACACAAAGCCCTAACTCAACCTAAAACATTTAGGTATTTCCTTGCTTTCCCTGCTCTCTCCCAAGTCAGGATCCTCAATTGCGCAAAGCCATTTGTTATGATTTCATCCAAATTAATTCAAAATACCTTTTTTGTCCCAATAAACACACAACAAAATTACCCAAAAAAATAAGACTTCCAGACTTTCATATTCAAGTGTGACACATTTGAAATACAAGCTGACACAATTTCTGTTGCAAGACAAAGCTAGCTTGTGTATATAAGGACCCATAAAAGATTTTTCCTTTATCTTTTTTATACTATCATTGCCTTTTGTATACATTAGTCTGCTACTCTTCCAGTATTTACAGATTACCTCTTTTCAATTAAAGTAAATGAAAGAAAGATAAGGAATCAGGGATGGAGCATTATCAAACATCTGAAGAGAGTTTTTAAGGGCACATTTTTTGTACAAAATAAGAGAACAGTGAAATGCAAATACCTTAGTCCAGAGTTGTTAAGTGCCCTGACAACACAAACACAACAGGTCTCTCCTTCGTCTTCTAGCTCCCTGTTTAGCAACTCCAATCTACAGACTGTTATAGAATCACATCAGTGTGCAGTATGATCACTGTAGCTACTGCTTTGGTCAGTAAAGAGTACCCTAAAGCCATGACTTCATGACTCTCATGCTTCGGAACTCCAAGGAACTTTGCCTTTTCTCATGGCCTGTCCTGCACCACGATCTACACTAGAATGAATCCAGTCTATTACTGGGAAGATAATTAAGCACAAGCCTGTGCTTATTTAAACCTTTCTGTGACTGACAGGCTTGTATACAACAGACACAGGGCTGAGATCTTTGAGTGCCTGTGGTTAAAAGCCAACAGATGTACTAGCAGCATGCCAGTGTAATTCTGTTGAGGAAAGCATTGCTATGCACAGAGTACGGAATTTTAGGGCACTCAGCCTAGCTTTCTGGGGGAAAAACAGATCCTGACTAATGATCTGTTGATAAAAGATTAGAAAGTCATGGAAGCCCATTCTCATAAACTTTCTAACCTCAAATTGGAAAAATCTTTGTGCATTAAAATAGAAACAACATCTTCATTTCAAGGTATAAAAACATGCCAGAATTCACTGAAGAGAAAGAAAAGAAAAAGCAGAACATGAATTATGTTAAAATAATTACACCCAAAAGCATCAAAAGTATGAACTTCTGATAACACAGCAAAATACACCACATAAAAATAGTCTGTTTGGATTTTTTTTCCAAAGGATACGCTTGAAAGCTTTCTTTATAAATTAAACATGTTTACAGATAAAAAGTGTCAGAAAGCCAAAGCAGAAGGGTTATAAAAGACTAGCAGAGTAAAGCTATATATGCATGCCATGAAGTAAAGTTTTACTAAGTACAGTTAACAGAACCTTATTAATTTATCTCACAATTTAATGAGCTTTGCAGTAGGGAAACAGAAACCACTACCAGGCCTGGTTGCTTCACAGAGCTCCTTGTTCAGTTCAGAATGGTTTTCTCCTGCTAGCAATTACTCCACCCAAAATTTGCAGTAAGATGCACATTTTCCAGAAATTTTAAATTCTCAAGATAGTCCCTCTCTTCCAGGCAAACAAGAAAGCAAGAGCTGTGGTAATTAGTTATATTTTATTGCACTTAAAATTAACTCCTTGCAACTTAAAATACCCTAACTGCCAGAAAATCAAACCAAGGTCAGCTCCAATTTCTGCCTGCTAGCCAACCTCTCTTAGTGCGAGCGTACAGAAGCAGTTAGAGTTCTATCCTTTCTCACTAAGTTACTAAGTTAGTGAGACAGAGATTATACAAAGACACAAAAAACTGTAACTGAAAAATACTCCAGTACTAACATTGCTAATTAATCACTGACAAAGACCTACACAAAACTTCAGTTTATGTATAAGCATTTTATATTACTTTATGTGTAAACATTTTCTGTATTAACATTGTTTTATCCGTGAATTAATACAAATAAATACACCAAATACATACCAATATTGCTGCCTGCTGGTATACCACAGTCACTAATATACCACTATGCACATTATTCAGCACACACTCTGGAACAACCAACACAAAGTTCCAACCAAATATCTGCCATAATCTTATTGCTGTATTGATCAAGCTGAATTGAAGTTTGAAAATGTGAGGGAAAAATCAAACTGCTAGTTTTCAAACATTTCAGTTTATTGTATATTTGTTAAAGTCCTATTTATTAAAGACTTGTTAGGTAGTCACTCAAACATGGCAATCAAATACGCAAAAAAACCCTGAGCAGCAGAGTAGATGCACTCTGCTTTGACATGACAAGAGTCAAGCAGCTGGCACTGGCTTAGAAGGCACCTTGCAAACGAATAATAATTTGCTTTTATTTAGTTCAAAGCCTGAAAAGTTTGATAAAAGATGATGCAATTTCCATTTCTAACAAAAAGTAAAGCTAAATTGGAAAAATCAGAAGCCAATTTTTCATATTGCCTTTATGTTCATGCTTCAAAGCATAATACAATCTGAAGTTGACAGTGCTTATTTGACATACTTTTAATGTGTCCAGGGAAGCACAGAAAAGATAAATCAGTATATTGATTTTTCAATGTATTAGATACCTGTCTGCTCCTAGCAACTTAGTTTCACGAGGCATTTTATCTGCTTGAAAGCAGTGTACTGCTCTCCTATCCCGCTGTACCCCCAGTTACCCGACAAAGACAACATGCAGTTAAAGATTACTAACTTTCCATCAGTCTGTATCAAAGGTTACAAAAGTATCACAATATCTTAGCACAGACTCCACAGAGATGTCTCTATGAAGCCAGGAAATAGCAATAAAACTGTTTTCCTAAGTCCCTGATAGTCAAGCACAGCAGCACCTGGAGGAACAGAGGATGCAGTAAGTTAGGCTTGGTGGGTAAGGAGAAACAACTGAGCCAGTTCAACACAGCTACTGACATCCCCTCTGCTTTCACTGGCATGCAATGACGTTTTTGAGAACCAGAGCTGTCATACCAATCAGATTTTGATAAAAGGTGTTCATAGCTGTTTTCTTAAAGACTTAGCTCAGGGTTCTCAAGACCCTTTCTCACAGGCTCTTTCATATTACACTTCTCAGTTTATATACTGCTATTTTAAAGACACAGCTACAAGCTCCAATTGAAGCTCTCCTTGGGATCCATATGCTTAACACTATCACTGGAATGAATTCATATTCATTAACAGGAGGGATGAGAAAGCAGCTACTATGCAATCACCAGCACTAGCCTGCAACACTGTCATGTTTCTAGGCAACCTAGTGCCACTAATACAGTTTAGTGACACTTTTTACCATGTGTGGAATCGAAAGCCATACAGGTATGTGAAAGCAGAAAGCAACTGAATACGTTTTTTTTACTCAGTTATATGTATATATAGGAGTAAAACAAAATACTGGCAAATTAACAAGGCTCTAGTGTACAGATAAAAAGGACCCGTTGGGTTTGTATGTGCTCTTTTGATAAATTGCATATCTAATTTTGCAGATTTGATCAAACATCCTGCCAGCTTTATGCAAGGTAATTTGTCAAGTACAGAACCTGAAAGCTGGCAGGAGATAAAAGCACATTAGCATCATTTGGCATTTTACTGCTCTACAGAAAACTCATTTTGTATCTTCCTTAACCACTGGGTCTCTTCAGGAGAGTCATCCTGGAAAACAAAACATTCCTTTACAGAGTATGACAGAGGTGGGGGACAGAGGGAAGAGACTGGATGATAAGCATGTTACTTATCAAGGGATTTTTACACTCCCACCTAAGGTCCAGCGAAAACCAGATCCTAGTTTGCTAGTGATTAGGAAACTGTGGATACTTTTTTCTTCCCTTCCTCTTCCCCAGGATGCTATGTCAATAATTTACATGCTATAAATATGTAATTGTCAAGTCATTTGAGGAAATCTTATCTATTCTTTCTAAGAGGTTGATTGAACCGTCCACTGCTGAGGCTTTTATAGCATCAACATTTGTGAGATCCAACCAGATAGTAAGCAAATGCTGGCACTGGTGTACATTATTTACAAGCTGGGTGAAGGACAGAGCTTTCAACATTCATTTAGTTTTAGATTTGTTTTTAAGTTACAAAACTCATTCAGTCACATTTTTAAATCAAGAACTAGATTTAATCTTCTACAGAAATTCACCATGTTTAGGAATTCAAATCTTCCATGTAAATAAAGATCAAGATTTGCTACCCTAAATTCTCTTTCACATAAAGCAAACGGGCAGAGCCCAATGTCAGAGAAACTCAGAATACTGCAAACAATGAAGTCATGGGTGGGTAGTATGGGCAAACATTCTAATTGGCTAAAAATCCAGACTTAATTAAAACAGTATATGAAAACTAAAACAAAGGCTGCTATACAACTCATAGGAAGCCAAATACTCGCTCAAGTAACTAATGCCTGTTACATTTTTTGTTGAGCATAATAACTGAAAGTTGAATACTTCAGACAAGCTGATTTGTGCTGTTTGAATTTTGGGAGTCATATGAATTATTTACTATGTATTTGTTAAATTAGTTTTCACTCTATCCCCCAAAGCAACAGCTTTTCAAAGCATAAAAATATTTCAGGAAAGAATTTAAAAGGCCCTTCTTATAGATGAAATTAAAAAGTTTAATCTGCACAAGTATTTGATAAATAGAAAGTAATGAACTATTATTTAAATTCATTACAAGTGTCAGAGGCTTTAAACAACAATGTTTAATTAAGCTGATGTATGCCCCGAGTCTTCTCCCAGGAAACTGGTGAATCACACCAGATTCCCTTTATTGTCAAATATATTCACAAAATTATCTGAACACATCTGTTAAAAATAGATGAATGGCACAAAGACTCCTGCTGTTAACTCAGATTGATTACTTGTTAAACATATTTAATTGAGGCAGAAGGAAGGTTAATGGATGTTTACATTAGGATACATAAAATAATGGAGAAAAAGCGGTTGTGGCATTTAAAAAGAAGTTGAGGTACTGTTTGAACAGCAAAGTGTAAACATTTCAGATAAAATATACAAAATAACTGTAAGAAAACTAATGTTTCCCTTTACATGTTTTACACTTGTGTACCTACTGACTGAACAGATTTTGCTGCTTGAATAATACAAGTCAGGCATGATGGACCCTTTATTATTTCTGACAGGTAAATTACATTCTCCTATCACTAGCAATGACTGCTCCTAAGCCCTTATTATTTCACTTTACTGCCTGTATACAGAAGTGAATGAATGACTAGACAAAATTCACACTTCCGAAAGCATACTGGATCTATCTAGGCAAAATGTTTTCTACAAATTTTGCCTCCTGTATACATTGTCCTTTCTTTGAATCTCAGTGCCAGAGGAATCTACCCAGCTTAATGAGTGTAAACCTGAAATGATAGAACCAGACTGGGTCTTTTTCAGTGTTTTAAATTCATCATGATTTTGCCTGTTAAATGACTCTACATCTTTCTCGGCTAGATCTCAGAAGCCTACCAGGAAAATCTCAACATCCTCTCTTGTAATTGCTTATCCAGAAAGCTCTGATTCAAGAAATCCATTTTAGGAACACAGCTGTTGCTACTGGACCTCCAGCCTCTCTCATGAGTGGTACCTCCACAAGTGAAATTATTATTTCCTTTAATTGTTGAATTTCAGGCATGGTGTTTTCCTGTATTTGCGCATATTAGCCAATCTGTCTGCCTTTCCTGAAAGATAATCAATTTGTTGATTAGTGAAACATCCATCACCTTTACACTTTAATCCTATCTGCTCATTTCCAAATACTTGTTCCTTTACTTTGGAATTGAAACAGGTAGAGGAAATTGGAAGGGGAAAAGATAGCAAGACACATCAAGAAATACCAAGAAACAAACACCATAAAAGAGATTTTCAGCTATCAAAAGCATGTAGTTTCACGGACTGCAGAAGAACTGTTCTGATTAAAACTAATCACGAATAGCCATATAATTACGATTTTGTCCATTTAGAAATTCGGTATAATGACTATGTCTCTCCCTCTCACCATCTTTGTCCAATATAAAACATAAACATTATTTACAGTTACAAATGGAGTTCACTTAAACACAGTATCTTCAAACAGTGACGCATTCAGAAGTGGGTTGGTTGTTTTTTTTTGCTAAAAAAGTTCTCTTTGTCTCATAATTCAGACAGTAACTTCTGTATAATTAAACTAGACTGAAAACTGGCAAACCATCAGAATGACTTTTCTGTTAGCATAGGATCAAAACACTAAAAATCTCAAACAAGGGCAAAGCTAATTTGTGACCTTATTGCATCTGTTATGGGAGGAGAGAGAGATAAGACTCAATAAGTTCATTCTCCCTAGCAGGAAATTCATTAATAATCTTTCATTTCTCTCCCCACCCACACCAGGTAAATGAGTTAATTTATTCAGAGTTCATAGACTGTAAGTCATGAACTCTCAAAGTCATTGAAAATCAAGTTCCATTTTCAGGAGGAAGAGCTGGAATTAAAGATAAATGATAGGCAAATGAATTTATAGCACATACTTAGAGGAAATGAACAGTGTATCAGCTGCATATGCAGGATACACCTACGTCTACAGCAACAGCTTCAAAAAAAATAAAAAAACAAACCAAAAAAAATCCCTACCATCACAACTGAAAAAGGGAACAGATAAGACTTAGGAAAGAAATGAAACTTCCAGAAGAGATACAGAATTTCAGAAAATACATTATTTCTGAGAAGTAACTCAAATATCTACATTTTTAGATACCTGGCAACTTTTCCCATTACTGTTTCTGGATTCCTATTGTATTTGGATTTCTGTGTTTTCGTAATACAGACTGAAACCTTGTAAGAATTTCAATCTTAAGAGATTTAAAACTCAAAAAAATGATACCTTTATTTAAAAACCTTTTTTTCCTCCCCATTTCTGTTGCACTTTAGTGTTAAGAAAATGAAGAGAAAGGCAACATAAACTGGACCTGATTTTTTTTGAAGGCAATCTCACAATAAGCTAGTAGTTTTATCACCATCTTTATTTATTCAACGTTAACTTTCTGATCACAACATTATTGAATAAATATGCAGAGCAAGAGATTGATTAAGAATACATGGCAAGAATTGCTGAATTAATCATCCGAGATCAATACAAGGCCTATATATCATTTAAATGAAGTTCAAACTCTGGATTATGTACTAAGGGAAGTTTGGAGGCAGAACTATTCCAAGATCTTAGGCTGAGGAAGTGCCTCTTTTATAATAGGTACTAAATTCACATACCTAGTAATGAAACCAACTGGATTATATTTTAATATCCATAGCCAGAAGAATGTTAACAAGATGTGTCTTTATGCTCAGGGAAGCAAATCTAAAGTCAAATGGTACATAATTAAACCTGTTTGTTAGCTCAGAATTCCAAAGTCATGATACTCTTTTGAATACCAGTAATGAACCAACTAAACCTATTCACCCAAGTTTTTGATGTTCGTTTCAAAGCAGTAAAGCCATACATCACAACACTGAATAGTGTTTATTGAAACTCAACCTAAAATACAAATTACCATGAGTTCTCAAAGAGAGTAGAAAAGCCACACAAATAAGCATATTAAGCTAGACAAAGTTTTCCTGTTATTATTTATTTCAATCTATCAATACACCACCTTGTAAGTGTAATAGGCTTGAGCTTTTTTTTTTTTTTCCCCCATTAAAACTTGAAGCATTATTGCTTCACAATTATGTATATCTGTGCAGAAAGTGTTTGGGGTTTTTTTGATGTATAAACTAGTACTTCCTTCCCCAGAATATCATTAAAAAAAACTCTTAATGCAGATTCCTAACAGACAAGAGTTTGAGCCATAACTGTCTCACTGAGGTACAGGAAATTTCATTGGTTAAGTCCACAATGGAATTCGGTCCTCTGAATAAAATCAAAATCATGGTCACTTCAGGAAGCAAACCACTATCTGATTAACAAATGGTGTTTGGACCTGGATTATTTAAAGAGAACTTTCAAGCTCTACTGAAAATTATTTTAATACCTTGACTTTTTGTTCCCCATGTTTTCTTCTTACACTTATCACTGTATTCTAGAAAACTACTCCTGGCTATGAGGTATTAGCTCTAATTGTTGTTATCTTTTCATTCACTGTACTGGAATCTCTTAAGAAATTACTCATGTCTGTGCTCCAAGATCATGGTTTTGCTTTATAAAAGACGGAGAAAGAAAACAAACAAACAAACAAACAATAGGAAAAAGATAGCAGAATTCTGTAGTCTCCTCAGACAGAGCCAGTTCCTCTATTCAAGATGCAGAGGAATATAATTTGAGTCTTAGCCTGAAGTGAGTTGAATTCAGGTCTCTCCCCTCCCCAGTTCTATCTAGGCTGGTATAAAGGGTATATGCTCCTACCAGTTATTCAGAAAACAAGACCTACTTGTTTCTTTGGACAGTGAATGAAGAGGGGGGAAGTTGCTTTCTCTTTCAGAAGAAGATCTACCAATTTAGAGTCTGAAATAGATAATAGTGGGCCCCTTTCAGTTCTGAGAAGGGTGACTAAAGCCTGAAGAGATGCACAATTTTTACCATACCATATTTCATAGTATATTCATAGCATATCATGACATTCCACCTCATTCCATTAAGCAATCTGCTCAATGCACGGACTGTCATGTCTTTTTAACTTCCAAACATTTTACCTTACGCATTTAAGTCTAAGCATCAAAGAGTTCTCAGTCTCCCTCCAGACAGCTAAAAATAAAATGTTATAGCCCTTAAGTTTTACATACTTAAAGGCACCTTTAAAAATGCTCTTAACAGTTTCTTACATGGGCACAATATTTTTTCATATTTTGACAAACTGATACAAATAAAATTTATGGTTCAATATGGATGCTTTGAACACTTCTTAACATTGACAGCTAAAGAAGCATTTTACATCAACAAAACAGAAGAGGGAAGCAAGTTTCAAATGCAGGTGAGCAAAACATTGTTTACAATGGTAAGACAGATGTTTTGCAAGAAAAACACAGACTAATAGAATCTGTTCTACTATCAAAATTCACAGCATGTTTTCTATGAAAAACTTGTATGTAAAACAGGATGGAAATTACTGCACAAAAAATCTAGTGATATAGCAAACTTGCTAATATAAAATATGGGGAAACCTATCTCACAGACACTTCATAGATGCTCCTCCGTGCTTCACCTAAATATAGTAATTTGATTGCTGATGCAAATTTTTGCCTTTTTTTTGTTATGCTTTTCATGGATAGAAAAAAGACATGGAGACTAAGTGACCGAGCAAAATCAGAACCCCTAGCCAAAATAATATAAAGGAAAACAAAGGAGAGTAATCCTAGAATAAGGTTGTTTACAGGAATTTTTACATCACTGGAAAAAGGAAATGGGACAAAGTTATCTGCAACAGTTAAGACTGAACCTAGGAGTCCAATTTACAATGAAAGAGTATTTTAACTTACAGAAATTACTTCCAAAGAAAATGGTTATTTTACTGGTATTTCATGAAATAACAATGAAGCTTGGTTCCTCCCCCCCCCGACCCTGACGCCCCTTATGCTTTGAGTATTATTTCAAATGAAAAACGCAATCTGCATTATGAACTCAGTAGACATAAATTAAACACAGTGTTTCTGAGCACACTGCTATCTCCAAACAAGTCACTTATTACATATCACACAGTCAAAATACCACAATGTAAGACAACTTGCTTCGACACTGTTGAACAAACATGGCATGAAAACTTTTGGTTTTTCAGAATGATACTCAGTAGCATGAGTTTTCTAACATGACTGCAGCATAAACATGGATTTTTGAGCAGAATTTCCTATTTTTTGAGTCTAACATGGCAAGCTCCTCCTTTAAAGAATTTAAGTGTGAGCTTACATGTATGACTAATCCTAGTGAAATACTGAAACTTCTTCTGTATATGTCTAAGTTATACATAGCCTTTCAGCTATTTCCAGAGTCCCTAATGAAAACAATACCATCTGCACTTCTAAAGGATTTTGATTTTGTGATATTTATTTTCTAAGTATTTGATAAATAGCAAAGGAGATGCTCATATAGTCCTTCTAATCATTTGGAAGGGCTGAGTGTCAGGCCTGGTTCTCTATTTCCTCATGTTCTGTATAGTTTTGTAAACCACAACGGAACTATTATACCCTGTTTTACACTGCTGCTGCAGACTAGAGGATTTACCACAATAGGCTAAAAAATAATCAAATCCATTCTCTCCACAGTAAGAAATGTTATAACACACACAGCTAAGGAAAATAGTAATTGACTGAAATTTATAATGTTTTTGAAGTGATTGCAGTTGCTGAGCTCTATATACGAATAATACCATTATATTTAATCATTGTAAATTGAATGAAGCATCTAGTAAATATAAAAGGTTGTTGTATCACTCAGAAATGCAATATAGGCTACAGATCTGTAAAGTGAAAACTGAACCTCCCTTTTATTAATGACAGTCTTTGCTCCATTTTAATTGACACTTAAATAATAACAGCAATAAAATCCACAAGAATTTCTACATTGAACAAAACCTCTCCTCCTTTAACCCCCTATCCTCCAAGAAAGGAGCACTTTAGATGCACTGCAAGGAAAAATAAGCCTGTAAGATTTAACAAGACTGTAACAAGCCAGAGAAAAGGAGGGTGTTTGAAGCTCATTCCACCACGCTACTGCCACTAGTGGTGTCACTATTGCAGCAACCAGATTCTAAAATATTGCTGTTTTTTCCACAGTTGGAACATCACAGTCATCAAGGTCCATACAGCTCTGAGCAACAAATTTGGGGATCTTCAACGTGAACCACTGAAACAGGAGCAATGAAAACAATACAGAAACACACAATTATGTGTAGTAAGAGAAGAAAAGACAAGGCACTGTCCCACACACACATTCAGATTTCTCCATGTAACAGTTGACAAAAACATGGAACAGAAGCCTACACAGACCCAAAACAGGCTCACATGAACTCTGTATCACAGCTGCAACGTGCTAGCCAGGATCATCAGTTCTTTTTGATTTCACTCTATCAAGTCTCACACCACACAGTCTCTGAAGTCCTCAGTTGTGATCTAACAGGCTTGTAGGAAATTGATAGTTCCAACCAACAACACAAAGTACCTAGGCTGATACTAGTTAAATATAGCCTGTATTTAAAAGATGCACAGCTGCACCAGAAACCACCGATCATAGTGTTCACTGCAATTTCTAGTCAGTCAGTGTCCAAAACCGGAGAAATACCATCACCTTCAGTGACAGAAATCATCGTCATAAAGACATTACATTCCAGTATCTGAAAATCATATCAACTTCAATTTCTTGCAATTCTCCTGATAAAATCTTCACTGTGTCACTCTAATAACACAGTTTGAACAAAAGCTTTGTTTAAAATATAGCTTCGGCACTCAGATTATCAGGGGATGTAAAATATTTACCCCTTGGAATTTTGCTGGTCCAGACCAGCATTGCTGCCACTGCAAAGTTATATAGTTATATGTCTACTGAACATTATCCTGTAATTCAAGGTGATTTTCTGAACTCAGAGGATATGAAATACAGAATTCATACTTCAGGATGCAAACTCACGCTTGGCCTTAACCACAGCAGCTCTCCGCTACAAATCAGGACTAAAATCAGTTTGTCTCACAGCATACAACCCGGTCTATGTCAAAAAAAAAGTGATAATGAAAAGACAAAGAACCTAACCTTAGTTTCACTGAAGTAAGTCACAAAACTCTCACTGTCTTCGATAAGTGTAAAAGCCAGCACTAGTTCTCCAGAAATTATTATTCTCTTCAGAGAACCATATGCATTTCCTATCAGCCCCCTGCAGAAGAATGACGGTCTCTCAGCTTTCCAATAATACTGGTTCACAAAGAAGCATCTCAGACTGCCAGCGCCAATCTAACATCTACAACCACCTGAGGAATACAGTTTGACTTCAGCATATAAACTGAAGAAGATAAAAAGAATCAAGCCTTATGGAGGAAGAAAGAGGCATACCAGCAGTAATGACTCACTGATAACCTCGTAACTACCAAAAGTCACTGGCATATTTTACAGACATTTTGTATAAGCATCTATTCATAATAGATGGCTATCGTATAATAAAGAGAGCTGTACTAGGGGAGGTTTAGGTTGGATATTAGGAAAAATTTCTTCACCGAGAGGGTGACCAGGCATTGGAACAGGCTGCCCTGGGAAGTGGTGGAATCACCATCCCTGGAAGTGTTCAAAAACTGTGTAGATGAGGCCCTCAGTGATAAGGTTTAATGGTGTCTTGGCAGCCCTGGGGTAATGGTTGGACTTGATGATCTTCAAGGTCTTTTCCAACCTAGTTGATTTTATGATTCTATAATTCCTCTCTGCACAATAAACACCTAAGATTCACAAAATATTTGCTTTTATGTATACAAGCAGTTAAATATTTAGTAGGAAATTGCTATTAGAAGTGACAAAAAGGAAAAAAAGAAAAAACAATGTGGCTTTTTTGGAACTGCAAAAGAAATGAATGCCACTGGTATCTGAACAGAAAAAAATACACTAAAAATGTAGTGACATAGTTAACAGTCTTTCCATGAGAATTAACAAAGGTAACAAGACAGAACCTGCACTTTTCAAGCACCATTCCTCTTAAAGTCTTTTAGAAGCAGTCAGGGCAAGCATTAAGTATTTAATTCCTACACATAGCATTAAGAAAAAGCTAGCGATCATCTTCATATGCTCAGGCATAATATGCTGTCTGAGACCTATGCCACACCAAACCAAGTAAGTATAAGTATCTATTAATCATGCCTTCCTCTTAAGTGGCAGCCACTTGCCAGAACAAGCTTCACACAGAAAGCAGTAGCCCCTGTTTCCTATTGTACAGGCCGGAATTCAGTTAAAGTTGCCTTGTCAGCTAAAGAGTAGCTTGATCTCCGTAGTTACAGGTGATACTTACTGGTCTGGTGATGAAGGCATTCTTTAGGAAGACACACATGGGACATGAATCTGGGCTTCCCAACAGTTGTTTGCACAGAAATCAACAGAGCACAGAAGGATTGCCACTTGAAATGGGAAGCTCTATTCAGATTGCCTGTCATTCCCCTCCCAGTGTGAGCATGTTCAAAATTCTCCAATGAAACTGTATAGAAATGCAACAGATAACCCGTTCTACATGCAACAATTTATACCATCTTTGGATCTCCACTTGGAAATCAGCAAGAGGCAAGAGT